>BQNB010090190.1:0-27211 GCA_026074375.1 Tanacetum coccineum | reverse complement strand
TAAGGTAATGAAGTAAATTAGTTAATTAATAATTTAATAAAAAAATAATAAATATATATATAATATAGGGTGCGTCCGGTTTTAGGGAAGAAGAAAAAAAAGTATTTTTTTACTAAACTAGATTGTGTTGGGCTAGGACTTGTAGAGTATAGATTTAAAACCCAAACTTGGCCCATCTGTTTCTCCCCTATTCTTGATGCCATACGAACTCAGCTCCCTAAAACCCTAAGGAGTTGATTTTCATTAAAGATCCAAGAACAATCAATAGTTGTGATTTAGGTGCTAAGATTCAAGGTAAGTATGTTCTTCATCCAAGAACATCTAGGGTTTACATAAAATACAGAATATTAATGATATTTAATGATGCTAGAATGATTAAGGCTTGATTAGGGTCATGTTCATGTAATTGGTTAGGTTAGATTTGCGTTAAAACTTGATTTAGGGTTGAGCAGAATTTTAGGTCGTGTTCAACAACTGATATAGATGATAAAAACATGTATTGATATGTTTCTTGAGTCTATAAATAAGCCAAAAGAGTCTACTTTCCAGAAAATCCATCCTCGAAAGTTTTTAAGGTCAGAAAGTCATTTAAATGTTGGTTGCACTAAAAGTTGTCAAATCAGTAAATACGGGCCAGATTTAGGTCATGTTTGGGAAGGTGAAACCCTAAATTAAAAGTGGAATTAAGCTTAGCCCTTCTACAGTATTTAAGTTCCATATGTCTATGGATAATCCGGTGAAAATTAGCCTCTGAAAGCATGTCTAAGTATGGTAGTTAGAGTGATAAATTCTGGTGTGCAATAAGATCCGAATTAGGATAGTTTTGAAGTTTGATTTTATTTGAGGTAGTTACACATGTAAGTAATACTTGGGAATTGATGTGTTTCAAAAGCTTTAAATTTATAAGACTAAAAATACCGATTAATTATGGGAAACACACGGGTAAAAGTATAACCCACGTATGTAGTATAATCTTTTTAGGTAAGACCAGGTCGTTCCACAGGGATTAGAGTAGTGTTCAAATAATTAGCAAGAGAATAGACTTTAACTATTTTGAAAGTAACTTTAGCTTTACCAGTGGTAATAAAGATGACTACTCGAATAGTTGAAAATAATTTATAAGTGTCTGAAATGATTTGACCATAAGAGTAGGGCATTAATTTATAAAGGCAATTTCTCGTCAGAAAACATTTTCACAAATCAACTTGTTTTAACATAAGACTTATATTTAGTTAACTAGACTAAATGTGTCACTCAAACAATCCAGTTACTATTACATCAAAGCTTATTTTGCTTATCAATTTAAGAAAGTGGATTTCTCAGCACAAACGTTAAAGACCATAGACAAATCTTTAAAACCACGTAGATCATAACGAGTCTTTCGACCTATACCGATATGATTATATAATCTAGGTTGATAAGAAAAAGTAGATAAGATAAGACATGACAAGGTTGCAATATAAGCTTAAGATTAAGATGATCAAGATTATACCAAACGCTTATTCATTATCGTAACTTCACCGAGTAGTCATGAGAGATTTAGCCTCTCATGGCTAAGGAGTTCATAACAAAATCACACTTTACATTAACTTCCATAATTTCAACAACTAAGTAAGAAAACTTCTTTGTTCTTGATCGTTAGATCTTTTTCTTCAAGAGAGGAGGTGTTTCTAGGTGTTTTGGTTGGTAGTAGGGAAGTGTGTGTGTGGAGTAGTGAGAATGATTGTGTGTGGGATGATTTGGAATGCAAAAATCGTCCTCTATTTATAGGCTAAAATTTGGAAAAAGTGCGCCGGTTTTAGAATTAAGTGCGGCGCACTTGAGGAGTTAATGCGATGGTCATTTAATGTTTTGACTGGAAGTGCGGCGCACTTACAAATAAGTGCGGCGGTTTTGGTGAGTTAATGCAGGTGCATTTATTAGACTTTAATTCTTCTGACTTCGGGAAAAGTGCGGCGAACTTTGTAGAAAGTGCGGCGAACTTCTTGAACTTTTAAATAGAATTTTTTCTTTTCTTGTATTCACCTTCCAAAGTGTGTAGATCTTTGAGCTTGAGTCTTTAGAGTCTTCAAGTGAACCTATAAGCAATTTAAGCTTGATTAAGTACCAAAAGTTCACGAGAAATGATAAAATAAACATAAATAACGCCATAGAAACATGTATAATTTAGGCGTTATCAAATCCCTCCACACTTAGCTTATTGCTTGCCCTCAAGAAATAGAAGCGAGAAAATAAATTCATTTATCATGACGTGGAGAAAATTGGATAAGAGTTTGCATATTAGATAACTTTTTAGGTGTAGACATATAACATAGCACCTCACATAGGGATAGTGTTTGATTTTAGAATTCACTCAGCCACTCAGATAGGGTTTATATGATTTTTGAGAAGAACACTCAATTTGCACAGACATAATCTAGACAGCTACCATAGGCTTGTACTTAACACATAAACCTGACCAAAGGGCGGAACTTGGGTACTAGAGAGGATTCAATCTTCATGCGCCAAACATAAGCCTTTATTTTTTTTGAACTACTATAGCATAACTTTTTTTTGACAAACGCTTCTTCTCTTGACTTTCATTAACGGTAATACGAAAAAAAACTGCGTATTTGCTCAAGACTGGCCTTTTGGCTTATTGTGTTTTGCCTCAAGACTGCATTTTGGTCATTGCATTTGCCTTCAAGACTGTGTTTTGGTCATTGCGTTTTGGCCTCAAGACTGCGTTGATCATTGCAATTGCCTAAGACTGCGTTTTGGTCATTGCCTTATGCCTCAGGGAGACACTGCGTTTTGCTCTCTGCGTTTTGCCTAATTGAGACCCTCTATGCGTTTTGCTAGGGGAACTCTGTCCATTTCATTTCTTGTTTCATTTGTCTCAAGAATTGAACATGCGTCTTGTCCTAAAGACATTGCGTTTTGTCCCATCGATCCGCGCATCAGGTGTATTTACCGAATTTGGTATCTTTAATCATTGTCCTAAACATAACAAAACACTAAATCAAACAGAAAACAAAAGGACTTAAAAGGACTAATCATTCGACAAACACACATTAACACATTACGATTATTCATTAAACGGTTTGTCTATTGATTTTTAAAATCCTGTTTAATTCACTTATCGGTTTTAATCATAGGCGTGTAAAATCCCGTGAACGTGAATTGCATTCAAGACCACAACTTCAACCACATCACAACAATAATCACCCTTCATAAAACATTCATCCATTCATCATGTCTACTCCAGTCAACACATCCTCAACAATAGTCAAATGCACAACAATATCATGGCAGCTGGTTCAAAAGATCGTCCACCAATGCTTGGACCAGGAAAGAATATTCACAATGAGGATTACGTTTTCTATTGGTATATTTGACACAAACCAAATGGTGCGGGACTGAGAAAAAGGCAGTACTAAAAAGGTCCCTACGTCGCATCTACCTGTAACTAGTTCAGCCTGTTGCTGCAACGGAAGGTAATCCTGCAATACAACAACATACAACAATTGAAACAGTATTGAACATGACTCCAGAGAACAAAGAACACTTTTGGTCTGAAAAAGAACATTTTTCTGTCTTTTAACTGGTTTGTGGAGATGATATCTATCCACTTGTTGATGCTTGTAAAACAGCGAATGAGATGTGGATAGCTATTAAAGCAACAACAGGTTTGAATCATTGAATACAAGAAGTAAACAGACCAATCTGTCTAGGAAATATTGGGAAGTTACTCACAATGATGGAGAATCAATGTAGTCGTATACTCATGGTTTTATAAACGATAAATGCAAGTGAATGTTCAACTTCCTCAACAACTTCAACCAGAATGGTCAAGATTTGTGACGGTTGATCAAGCAATCAAAAGAAAAAAAGACTCCCATCCTCATTATCACACACTTTTTGACATTCTAAAGCATATCAAAATGAAGTAATGATAATCCGTCTGAAGAATAGCCAAAAGTGCAAAATCCATTAGCACTTCTTGCGGCTGCTTAACCATACTCAGATAATTACTATCAAGCACCAAAAACCTCAGAGAAACAAATACAACATCATCTTCCACAAGACCAAGTGCATCTACCAGACACAAAGGCAAAGAGATCGCCAAATCAGTTACATACAACTCAATCAGAGTTATTTTCTGAGAAGACAGTGAATCCTGAACAATAAAAGCTTAGAGGATAAAGAATATGCAAAAGAATTTGGCCACTCCCTTGCAAAGTATTTCAAAAAACTCTACAAACCTACCAACAATAACCTTCGAACTTCTTCAAACTCCAGGAACAAGACTGAAGATACTACACCAAGGTATAACAACGACAATCAGTCAGGGCAGTTTGGAATCAAAGGACAATAATAGTTGCTGGGGCTAGGGAAACTGAAGGCAGTCAGGTAGTACAGGATGGGATACAGTTCTTTAACTGCAAGGGATTTGGGCACTATGCAAAGGAATGCAAGAAACAAACGGGTTAAAGACTATCACTATCACCAGGAAAAGAAATGATGTGCAAACAAGGCTGAACAAGGTGTTCACTGCAAGCTGAGCCAGCTGATTGGCTAGCGGACAGGATGAAGCAGATTGGATGAACAGGAATTGGAAGCACAATTACAGTTTCCATGGCAAATATTCAGGAGGGTCTTACTAGAAGAATGCAGTTCAACTTGTACAGTCCAACATTGACAGGTACCAAACCATGATGAAATAAATGTGGTTTGCGAATGAAAGATGACATCTGAGCAACCTAATCCATTAATGACACATTATGTTGTTTGGAGAAGGATGAAGCAATGTCACTCTTGATTCATCAAATATATGTAATAAAGATATCAGTTGACCCAAATTCTAACAAATAGCGATGATAAGCTTGTTGCGCTTGCTAATATTTTAATTGCAAATTTAACTCTTGATACTGAGAAAACAAACGTTTAAAGCAAATAGAGAAGCAAACGCACATTGACTCAAGAAATTAGAAAAGTGCAAACAACCTTGAAGAGACTAGTGGGAGCTCAGTGGAGAGGCTAACTAGTTGTCGGGAGTAGTTGTCTTATATTGCACTTCAGAAACCCCCCAAAAAAACAGAATGAGCTTGAGAAGTACATAGCCTATAATCCACCGAGAAACGATTGATTATGTACATTCTTCAAAAAGTTATATGAAACTCCTATGACATTAGCTCGTAAAGCCTTGACATAAAAAATTTAAAAAACAAGCCGTATGAAATTTCATTGTCAAAAAAAAAAACACATGAGTATTGTAAAAAGGAGTCTTTTAACAAGAGCCACAGATTTGAAGGATCAACTCAAAGAGAAAAGTAATGGTCAATTTGGATTAAAGGTTAAGTAAGAAAAAGATATTGACAAATGATAGAAAAGGACAAACAATTAAAGTTTTAAATGAAATTGTATTACAACTCGTAATTCAATTTCAATCAGACCATTCATATGTTAGCAACCCAAATGCTCAACATATAATGGTAGAATCACCTTTGCTAATCTAAGTACCTTAAAGAAAGCTCAATCTGAAAAGCCCTGTTTGTATGAGACCCATATGATAAGTCTTGATCATCCAAACAATTTGCCCCTGATAGGGAAGTAGACCATGAATCTTGGAGCAAATTAGAATAGATCAAAAAGTGAAAAAATTAGGTTAAACTATATGATACCAAGACAGAATAGTCTTTTATGAAATTTTCAAAAGCACCCTCACCTGGAGTATCTTTTCAAGAATTGAACGCAGCAAATGAAGGTTAAGAGAAGACAATGTGTAGAAAACCGTTGTTAGAACAAAACCAAACTTGCTTAAAAATGTTCCTTTCTAACCCGTTTCGAAATTCCATTAGTATAAAAGTAGACAAGTTTTAAACGACAAGACATTTAACATCAATCATTTTAGAGAAATAGTTGATCAAGCTTGGTTTAAAACTTACTAGTGTTATTTCGGGTACAACTGCTAAAGAAATGGAAGTTTTGATAAAAACATGATTAATCCATCTTTCCATAAAAACTTGAAATGAAAGTTTTTTCGTTTTGAACATGAACTTAAAACAAAAATGCATGAAGATTATGAGTACGTTAAATCCCTTGAAAAAGAGGTTGACGAACTTGAATCTGAAAAGGCTGATTTTTCAAACATATATGATCTACTTCTCGAAGAGTGTGTGTCTAAGGATGTAACATGGTTCATAATTTTGCATTCTCTGTCTGATTAAATACATATTTTGCATTAACAATGCTTGTATCTTCATAAAGTCAAAGAATGTGAATGTCTTGCACAAAAGCTTTCGAAACAAACTGAATCTGTTAACAAAGAAGTTCATAATAAGCTTTTAAAGAGTTTTGCTAAACTTGAAAACCACTCGATTTCTCTTGAACTTGCTTTACAACAATGTAAAGAACAAATGAAAAACAACTCAGTTT
Organism: Tanacetum coccineum; assembly: GCA_026074375.1. Lineage (NCBI taxonomy): Eukaryota > Viridiplantae > Streptophyta > Magnoliopsida > Asterales > Asteraceae > Tanacetum > Tanacetum coccineum. Next base: position 20,794 of record BQNB010090190.1, on the reverse strand, counting down.
GCAAAGAAAATGGATCAAATGTATTTCGAAAAGAACATGAACAATATCATGAAATACAGGATTTGAAAGCTCAAATGCAAGACAAGAACATAGCCATCAGTGAGTTAAAGAAACTCATTGAGAACTTACAAAGGAAAGTCTGTGGAAACTCAGTTTGATAAAATATCTGTTGTTCGACAACCAAATGCCAAGCGATTCCAAAACCATCCATTTTAGAGGAAACCAACTCCTTTTTCAAATCTCCTGAAATGAAAGTTTTACAAACAAACATCCGTTAATAAAACTAATGTGTCGGATGGTTTTGTTTAAACAAGTCACATCCAGAGACAGAATTTGCCTCAAAATAGAAAACAACAGAAATACACTCGAAATGACTTAAACCGGAATGTATAGAATTGCCAATACCAACAACACCAAAACAACAAGAAATCCAGTTGCCTCATGCTTCAGGAATACTAATCCTCACGTGTCTAAATCTTCAGAGTAAATCACACCCCCCCTTAAACTAGTGTTAGCAGACCACACTTAGTGCTAATCACGTTTAAAGATAAGTCGTGGCCAAACAATCGTCACAGAAGTTTAAAAAGAAGGAAGTAGAAGACCATCATAGGATTTCTAGTATTTCTAAGAAAACAAAGTCTGTAACTGCGTGTAATGACAGTTCAAAATCCAGAACTTCGAATGTGAATGCTGTTTGGTGTTTAATGTGAAAAGAGTGTTTAAATCTAAATCATGATTGCTTTTATTGCGTTTCTAGATACTTGATGACGAAAACAGCTAGAACTAAAGAAGCCTCTGTAGTGCATATTAGTGCTAGTAAACCCAAGAGAAAAATGAACAATCTTTTGCAAAACACCTCCATAAGAAAACAGTTGCATCCAGATACCGACTAATAGAAATCCAATAGTTACTATAAGGAGTTTATGAGAAATACAAATTCAGGAATGAAATGTGTGGATAGCTTAAGATGTCATCAGGATATAAATGACACAAAAAGCCACATAGGACCAAAAAATAATGGATCCTAAAATCCAGGAAAGAGGATGTATTCAACAAGTATTAGTCCCACTATAACATTGGTTCTTTAGGACTACTAATGTCTTGAAGATATCAAATTCCCTAAGATCCAATTTGTCCAATGATCCATCGTCCCTCTAATCTCTTGCCAAATTGTACAACGCACTCTTTTGAGGCTGTCTCGAACAGCTCTCAAGCTTCTAAGCTTCCATTATCCATTTTGGGCTGAAAGCGTTGCAAACCGCATGTTATACTCAGAACAGATCAATCATCATATCGTCTCATGGAAAAAAAACCACGGCGATCAATCTTAATGACAGGAAACCTATCAATAAACATCTTCACATCTTTGGTTTGCATTTGTTACATAAATACTAAAGATGGGGAAAATTTGGATACATAAAGAAAAAGGGGATCCATGTGTCATGGTGGGATATTCTACTAGTCGAAGGGATAATCAATGTTTACAGACAAGAGAAGCACCGCTTAAACAAGTTTGAGTCCATTCCTACAAGTTGATGAAATCAAACAAATGATGTTTGATCACAACAGTTCAAACCTCGCACCACAACGATAAGAGATGTTTGTTGAAAATGTCACTTCAGGCCTCATTCCTCAAGGACAAAAGGCATCAGATTATGACAACTCTGACCTTGTGCCCCCAAGATAAAATGTTGTTCCTACACCAAAAAGACAGATTCGTCACAACAGGGTTGGAATTTTTTTCTTTCAGTCCTTTACTCGAAGAATAGTACAAATCCAACACACGGAAATCAAAGTCGTTAAGCTGAGGAAAAAAACAATGACAATCACCAGAATGCATCAATTCAAGAAGAAGAATTTATAATCTTTTTGTACACCGGGTAATAAGTAAATTGGTGAGTTCATCCTCACGAAACATAGAATAATACCCGATGTGCAATCATTTCAACCACAACGTCATGATTACCGATGGACAGAGATCATCCATTAGAACAGTTTCATGAAATCCAACCAGCCAGTTCAAACAAACGACAGCTGCCACAAGAATTCCTGAAATGTGTATGTTCCGTGCTCACGATGAAGTATTTGTTAGAGCCGAAGAACATAAGGAGGCAAAGGCTGATTCCTGCATGGATAGGAAGCAATGCAGATGACCTTTCATCAGTTCGACAGACTCGAAGTCTGGGAACTAGTCGACAAAACCATTTAACAAGAGATTATAAAAGCTTAAAGTGGTTATGGAAGAACAAGAAGGATGAAGATCATACTGTATTCGCAACAAATCAACGGACTTTGTAGCTAAAGTTTATTCTCGAGGAAAGAGGTATTGATTGTCGAAGAATCAATTGCACCAGAATTAGCTCCGCTTGGAGCAGTTTAGATTTCGTTGCCTACGCAGCACACAAAGTCTATTCCAATCTATCAGATGGACTGTAAAATGGCATTTCTTAATGGTCCACCTGAAGGAAGGAGGTTTTTTCATGTTTCTCAGCCAGAAGTGGTTTCGTTGACCCACGTCATCCAGAAAAAGTCTACCTTCTGAGAAAAGCTTTGTATGGATTAAAGCAAGCTCCAAGAGCCTGGTATGATGAACTTTCCAACTTCCTGATGTCCAAAGGCTTTAACTAAAGGTACAATGACCCAACTTATAGTCAAGATAAATACGAGGAGGATATTTTACTTTTGCAGATTTAACGTTGATTACATAATTTTTTTTGGTCTACAAACCTAGAATATTCAAAATGATTTGAAAAGATTTTAATGCAACAGTAATTTGAAATGACCTTAATAGGGGAGATGAAATTCTTTTTTAGACTTCAGATCCACCAGTCCCCAAAAGGTAATTTTTATCAAGAATCAGGCCAAGTACGCTTATAAATTCTGAAAAAGCATAATATGACGATTGTCACTCCATTGGTACACCCATTGGCTACAAAACCCAAACTAAATGTAGATTTAATGGATGAACTCGTAGACCAATCTGAATTATCACAGTAAAATCGGGTCACTCATGACTTGACATCCGGTAACCAGACTTATTCAAGCATTTTATGCTATTGTGCACATTATCAACAAGACCAACACAAAATCACCTTCAAGAGGTTAAAAGAAACTTTAAATATACCAAAAGGGTACCATTAACATGGACTCTGGTAATCCAAAGTATTCATCTGGCATTGAACAACAGCATGTTCCAGACACTGATCATGCGGATAATGCATTATACTTCGAAAAGCACTTTCTGGAGGATACAGTTCCTTGTGTGGATAAGCTAGTAAGTTTGGATGTCAAAGAAACAAACTGCACTGCAATGACTTTCAGCAAAGGAAGTACGTGCTTATCTGCAAGTTGTGCTCAAGTAATGTGGATCAGCGACACAACTTCAAGAATATTGGCTTCAATTACAACAAAATACCGTTGTAGTTGCGACTCTCAGTCAGCCATTGCAATATCGCAACCCCGGTAACAGCATACCGAACAAAGCCACATACCATACTCGTATCATTTCATAAAGGAACAAGTTAAAAATGGTAAAATTGAGAATTATATTTGTCAGAACTAATACCAAATTAGCTGACATGTTTACGAAAGCCCTTCCTGAGGATCGGTATAATTAACTTGTCAGAAAGGATAGAGTTTAAAAAAAAAAAAAAAAAGAAGATTTTTGACTCCCAGCTGATCTGGAGGTTCTGACAAATTAGACTGCTTGATACATCAACAAACAAAATCACCATGTACAATTTTTGAAAAAACAAAATACAAAATATAAAATCTCAAAAAAAAATACAAAATCAGAAAAATTATCCAAAAAGATTCTTCTCGACATGTCTCTGGAATCGATAACATTTACGTACTAGAAATGTCGAATAAACATTTGACACGGTGTGTAAATGAATTCGGTGCGAGAGTTGCAAATAGTTACAAGAACTATGTCATTCTAATTTATCTAGTTGGCTTATGTGGCAAATATCAGTACATAAACCGACTTCATAAAAAGTGAAGCTTTAGTAACTTATCCCTCCCGTAACGAGAAAATAACGTTTCTTGGTCTTCGAGCTGTATCTACAAACATTTAATGTTTCTGACTCAAAAAAAGGATAGAAGTACGTATCAGTGCGCTTACCCTTACCGTTAGAAGAGAAGTCCTCTAACATTTGGTTTTTCAAAAAGTTGAACATGATTTTTTTTCAAGAATTTATCGATGACAATTACATAATCTTCAAAATTGTGTTTCAACACTACCATCCCTCTTAATGTTATCAAAAAAGACCTAATTTTTTCATCAATTGGTCCTATTTTTGAGGGGGAGTTTTTCGAAAAACAAAGTTTTAATGTTCTTGGATACATCATCAACGACCATTCTTATGTATTCAAAACATTATCAAAATGTTCCAAACCATTCATGCTGATAATATTTTCTCCCACAGAATTTTCAAGACATATTTTAATCACAAGGTATTTCAAAAACTAAGTGTTTATTATTTAAAATAAGGGGAGAAAATGTAATTAAAATATGATCTATTCGACTCAATGTGCTGAAGAAAAGGTTTTATGGTTCGATCTTATACCCAACAACATCTTAATTTCACGACGATTCTGAAGTCATAAGGTGGTTAGGTTAGGAATCAATCCTATGATCCAACCAGAACCGGAGGATCTACCCAAGGATAATCCAAAGTTAGAAATAGCAGTCCTTAGGTATGATTGGAGATGAATGTATATGGGAATAATGCCGACTAAGATTGAGCTAACACTGGAACAATCACAACAAGGTGTTAGTAATGACGTCCTGGTAAGCATTGAAGGCGTTGAAGAATGAAAAAGAAATGTATGGATAAAGGGTCTAAAGAAAGAAGCCCTCCACACAACTTAAGGCAGAAACCGGGTCAATACATATGCTGTCAGAATCACAAGTTGATTGCTGACATTGAAAACGACATCATGGACCCAGTGATGCAATGCACAACCCTTCCCAGCCATTCGGGTTTCTCTCAACAGAAACTTGTCTCATTTGTCACGGAGATACACACGTTATCTATTGACATCTCACTCCGAGATTGTTGATATTGAATAGGTGGCAATATGCTCCAGCCTCCGAGTACTAAAACCAAAATGCACTAATCGAGTCTAGAGCCAAGAGATCAATAAAAATCTCGTTAGGACACATTCCATTTCAAACACTTGTTGAACATCATCAAGTTCACAAGCTGTTATCAAGAGTCCTACGCAATATCATTGTGATATTTGCCAGAACATCCGAGTGATACTAATGTATTCACAATGAAGATGGAAATCCTGCTTGAGCCAGCATCAAACAAGCTCTTGGTAGGTGACTTGCGAGATTCTATATGAATCAAACTTGTGACAACTGGATATCGATTTGGTCCAGTAAATGAATTGACGGTTGATGAATTTTGATAAAAACATGACACTTTCGATGTGTTACAAAAACTCTTTAACGAGTGACACGTCGATTGATTTTCAAATCAATTTTCTCGTTTATCACTAACGTAAACCTGCAGGTCAAACGGTGGTAACGGCAACCTCAATCCCATTCAAATGCTCAATCTACAAAGACATACTATCTAGAAAGCTCAAGATTTAAAAGACAAAGGGTGGCGGGGGGGGGGGGAACTTCGCTACTCTGATTTGAAGCTTTCAAGATAATGCAAAAAGTATGAGGCATGTTGGTCAAAGTATAAGATGCAATGATGGCATAGACGATAAAGAAACCCACAACGGGGGGGGCTCAAAGGTCAAGGATCACAAAGCATAACGGAAACAAGCTTACACAAACAATGAAGACAAAGACCAAGGAACACTCGGCTTAAACGACAAAAGCAATCTCACGATCTCATGTAGGTGAGGTCATCAATGAACTTACTTCGGGGGAGATTGTTAGCTCAATTTTATTGAGTCTAATTAAAGGCAGCTCGTTCCCCTGTTCAAGACCTCACTTCGGTGGGGAGATTGTTGCCTCAATTTAATGAGTCGAACAAGGAAGTTCGGTTGGTCACTCTTCTGATGGAGCCTCGGTCTTTAATTAGTTAATGTCTGTAATAGTATAATATCGGGTATCTGGGCTTCGATAGTGATCTATGTTGTATATGTTTCGGTTTAATTCCAAGCAAACCCGAGGCCGGATCTAAGTTAAATATTCCGCGACGTTACCTTTAGCGTTTGACTGGGGTTTATAGCTTTCTTACCATAGAAAAAGCTAGTTGTTCATTTTCTAAAATATATCTTTTCACTTTCTCTCTCAACTCTCTCTCTCTTTTCTCTCTCTAAACAACTCACACTCTTTCTCATTTCTAGTTTGATTTCGTGTTTGATTATATGAAGTGAAGTGTTATCGGGATCCTACAAATCCGAACCTCAGGTTGTGTTTTACCCGCCGTGTTAGGATAAGAATGATATAAGGTATAGGGAGCTTCTAATTTCTACCGAAAGTACGATCATCCAACATAGGCAGATGAGGACATGCATACATGGCCGTAACAACGGAATAGACATGCATGCTCGAACAAGTCCTCGTTTGACTAGACACTAAGGTTTGTTGCTAGGAAAGGGAAGGAAAATAGGTGTTAAGTAAAATTCACAAAACAAATAGATTAAGCCAAAAAATAAGGTACAGTTGCTAGTAACTTTCCCCTGATTGTTCCATGACAAAGACTCCGGAACATTATAGACAGACGCCTACCTCGATCACAGGAAAATGACAAAGACAACCTAATGTTGGCGGTTCCCAATTAACGGTCATCTTCCTTTACATCCGCTCTTTACATACTTTTACATAACGTGGTGATATCGGCCAATTTTACAAGCTTTACACGTTGATTTTTGTAATGTATCAACGGAGTAATCGATCCTATAAGTAATCCTTTGGGGTTATAAAACTTCTTTTGAATCCGAACTTTTTTTTTCCTTCTCTTTTTTTAAACAATACATAATAAACCTCGGTGTGATTTCACCGTCTTCACTATCATAATTTGTCCGGATAATTTTTTTCCTTGTATCACTTCTTCTTCGGACATAATTCATAATCGCGAAAGTAGCAAAACTTACGAGCTACATATTTTTCCCATTGCATTGTACAATTTCCCGACCATAGCAGAGATAGAAAAATTTCACTTTGACACAGTGAATTACAAAATTACACAGAAAGCAACTAGAACAAGAGAAATGGAAAAAGGCTTAATCTACACGTAGGCTAAGGTGGCAAAGTTGTTAATGAAACATACTAAATATGATGATAGAAAAAGATAAAGGAATGCTCAACAGGTTGTTCTAGGAGATTTTTTTTACTCTTAAACTGAGTAGTAATCAAGGTTACCGGGATTTAACTAACCAGTATGAGTTATTTATTTTATAACATGTAGGCTATTTGGTTTTCATTCCTAGAAATTTTATCAGTTGACATGTTCTTCATTTAATTCCCATAGTACTCATCATTGCGGTCTCGAGTGATATACCAGGCCAAGTTCTAAAGTCCACTACATCACCGGCACACTCATAATTTTGTGGAATTTTTAGTAAACAATTGGAAACGGAATAGGCTTAATTCTCACAATATGTATCAAGGGTTATAGTGCACTAGGTAATGTAACTAGTGATTTTTACAAAAGTCATGCTGAAAATATTTTAAATTTTGGTCGTTTTTAAGCACTTTGCATGTTATTTTGTAAAAAAAAGACAAGTACGTTCTAATTCTCCATCCCCCCTTAAATTATACAACGTCCTCGTTGTATAGATAAAACAATTAAATAATAAGGGAAAATAGAATTAGAACGGAAAACTCCCTGATGTTTTGCTCGTGATAATTCTCCAAGATGAGTTCTTGAGCAAAAAGTGTGTTGACTAGGGCTTTAGAAATTCGTCACCACTTTCTTCGTGATAATGTCCAGAAAGGACATATCTCAATCGAAAAAGTTCCGTCCGTCGACAACATCGCCAACATTCTTACGAAACCCCTTAAACGTGAATTGTTTAACTATCTACGTCTTGGTTTAGGAATGATGGAACACATTCCATAAATCGTATTAGTCCGCTTCTCTTTCTTCTGTCTCAATTCTAGTTCGTGTTCCATTCCGCGTCGTGACAATTTAACTACTTCATCCGAAGCTAGTTAGATATTTTTAATTCGCGAAATGCAAATTAATTAGTCATTCTTCCTAGTAAATTCGTGTCAAAATTTAAAAGTGCGAAAACCCCTCACTGATGGCGGCCCCCATATCTCAGGTGGCCCCAAAACATTTTCAGGCGGCCCCCTTATCGATATGGGACTGCCATCAGCAGACACTGAATATACACACTTTGTCAAAAAAGTTCTAAACACAAAACCAAACACACCCCTTCTCTGCTGCAGCGACGAAAACGAACAAAACAACCCAAAAACTCAAAATCAACCATTAAAACTTAAATTGAAGATCTAATGAACACCTATAATCATCCACAACATCACAAAGATCATCAATTGTAAGTCATTTCATCTATTTTCTTTCAATATGAGTCTAGGGTTCATGATGAACACAAAAATTAAAATTGGGTATTTTTCATTTTTCTTTCAACTTTGAACAATTAGGACTACTAGGATACAATGTATAACTAATATGCTTCCCGTAGACATAGGATTTGCATACACTAGTGAGTTTGTCAAAAAATTAACTTCGAACAAAAACCCCAATTTTATATTTAAATCACTCACGTTAGGAACATAATAAAATTGTTGTTATGCATTGTTAATACAACTTAAAAACATTTTTCAACACATGCATAATGATCTCATGAACAAAGGTCGAGATTGATTATGTATGCTTGTATTCTCATATATTGTCCTTGTGACTATATATGGTTTATTTATGTATTTCAATGAACTTTATTTATGCTTCAAAATGTGTGGATTGAATCTTTAAGATATTTGTCATGCTATGTTTGCTTGCACTTGTACCTCTAATCTTGTTTTGTAGCAAACAAATTATCGTAAGATCGATCCCTTGGTGCCCCGAACAAGGGGGAGCTTACATCAAGGGGGAGTCTTTAATCGTCGACTTCTTTCTCTCTACTCAACTCGACGATCAACCTTTTTGGATTCGACAAAAAGGGGGAGAAGTAGAATTAAACTCATTAATAATTTATAAACCTTTAAATTTTATACTAAATGAGTTTATATTTTGTCATCATCAAAAAGGGGGAGATTGTTAATACAAATAATGTCCAAAAACGTTATTTATATTTTTCGACCTCTCAATGTTTTGATAATAACAAAATGTGAAAACGTTTACGATAAAATTAAACGTTTATAAATTAATAATCATAAAATTCTATTTCTATGATTAATCACTTAAGGTATGGATAAACAAATCATTAAACATGATTAGTGATCAAGAAAATAATTTTTTCTTAAATCTTATACTTCCACAAAAATGTTTTTATAAAAATATAAAAACAAATTATTTATTAATTAAAAGAAATGTTTTATTAAAAACATAAAATTTGAATTTCAAATTTTCCCCCCAAAATGGAAGGTTCCATAACAGATACAACCTTCACCACAAAAGGACAAAAAAGGGAGCGGAGTCTAGTGGCGGCCCCCTTATATATAAGGGGCCGCCGGGACCGCCACCAGCAACGGCTACTTTTTTGTCCCCTATAAATACTGGGCCACCCATTTCAAAATCAGACTTCCTCTTGCCAAAAATTCTATCAGATCTAGTTTTCTCTCTTCTTCCTTTCTTTCTAAAACACATATCTTGATCACTAACATACCTTGATTTTGTTTCAAGTGATTAATTCTTTCTTCCTCCCTTCTTCACCTTCTAATCAAGTGCAAGAGAAGAACAATCGTATTCTTCTACATACGAATTGTTATCAAGTGATCTTTCTCTCTTCTCTTCTTCAAGATCACAAACATTCATTAGATTTATTTTGTGTTGTTGTATTAATTGGATCAAGTGTAGATCCAAGTGTGTAGATTGTATATTGGTGTGATTTGGATTGTGTGTCAATCCAAGAGTGTAGATCTTGTGAGTGTTTGAAGACTTAGTGAAGTCTTAGATTGGTTCTAGCTAAGATTAGGACTCGACATCTAGCTTAGTGTCGGAAAAGAAAGTAAGCGACGTGTAAACGGTTTTCTCCGCCTAAAGGGAGCTTGTTGACATAGTGAAATCTTGAGTGGAGTGCTCGGGGAGTGGAGTAGGAACGAAGAGGTGCTTCGTTGCCGAACCACTATAAATCTCGGTGTCTTGGTTTGATCGTTTCTTTCTTTATCTCTTTACTTATTACTTGCATTATTAGATAGTTTAGTTTTGATTCATATTGTTGGTTGATTGACAAACATCTCGAATCAAACTATTTCATAAGCAAACTTTTAAAACACTAATTAACCGGTAAAACTATTCAACCCCCCTTCTAGTTTCTACAGTAAATAAGCTAGAAATTGGCTTAAAAACAGACAGAAATACTTCAACTCTTTTTTAAACTTTTTCTTACAATACAAATACACTAATAAGCAAAGTTAGGTTCAAATCAAATCAAATAAGCTATGACTAACCTAAAACTACCCTAATAAGCTATTTGAACTAAACTTAAGAGAAAATGACAAGCTATAAGCTGAAAAACCAATAAGCACTTTTTCACAAAAAACCAGTTATTAAACAGCTTGAACAGGCAACTTAGAGCTTATTTTAAGCACTCTAATAGAGCCATATTGCAATAAGTTCTATACATACTTAAAGCATGAGCTTAACTCTATCTAAATCAGCATTTAAAAACTATTTTGAAAATCAAATAAGCAATGAAAGAACTTAATGAAAAAGCCACTTTTACTTTTAACTATGTTTTTGTCTTTTTAAGAAAATTTAAAATAAGCTAAGACTTTGCCCTAATAAGCTATAAACAACTTATAACTAATCTATCTAACAGTTCTAAACAAGGATTAAGCTAAAAATACTAACTAAAAGCTAAAAATTTCAAATAAGCTTTTTGATGCAAACTGCTAACCAAACAGTCTCTTAAGGGAGTTTTAGGCTTATTTTTCAATAAGCTAAAAGATCCTAATGGACTTTTGGCTTATACCACTTAAAACTTTGACCTAAAAGCTACTTAAAACCACTTTTAAAAAGTATTTTGAAACTCAAATGCTTAACTCAAAAGCTTAAAGAAAAAGCTGCTTATGCAATTTTACCTTACTTTTGGTTTTTGAATGAAAAGACAGAAAGCTAATTTTAAGCTTAAAAACTGATGACTTAATGAACTTTTAAAAGCAAACTAAGTTGAAACAGATCTACTATTACCTAAAATCTACTTGTGAACAAAATTTGAAATTCTAAAAACTATTTTTACCTGCTCATTTTTAAGTTAGAAAATGGCTATTTGTCTATTTTCTCTGCTGAGGCATTTGACCACTAAATTACCAAATCTAAAAACTAACAAATGCAGGCTAAAGTGACTAGTTCTTACACTCTAAACTAATCAAAACAAGAGCAATGGAAGCAGTATTAACACCTAGAACAAACATGGGCTGAAAATGCATATGATACTTTAAACTTATTATCACAGATGCTAAAAACTACTTAAAAACTTTGATTAAAACTGATTAGACTTAATAATAACTTTAAATCCTTTAATCATAAAGCTAGATATGAAGTTATAAGTCGAATTTAAGGTTCAAGAGACTATGGACAATACTAACTCTAGTTAGTATTGCCATAAGCCAAACACCCCTTAAGATTCTTAATACCCATATTAAGCTTATGAAAATAAGATTTAAGGAACAAATTACAAATACCAGATATCAAAAAGCTACAAACAATCCTAATGATCAAATTTAAACAATCAATTAAGCCGGAACAATAAGCTATAATACTATGCTACTATTTTTGAATTTTTGACAATTTTTATAACAAATAAGAGTAAACTAAGAATTTAAACCTAACAATCAAACATATTAAGCATTAACAACTATAATAAGCACTATTAAGCAAAACTAAATAGCAATAAGCAGAATATAAGCAATAATAAGCTGAAATTCAAAATTAAGATATAAAAAGAAGTTTGAGAACTTACAATAGCCTTTGCTCTAAACAAGGCTTATAAATGCTCTTATGAGCTATTAACAAGCTCCAGCTTATCTTAGGATAAACTAGTGAGGTCCTGGAAACCCATCCATGTCTGGTTTCCATTCCAAGAATAAGCTGAGGTATTTGATTGTGGATTTGAATAAGAAAAGCTTATTTAAGCTTTTAAGAGCTTAAATGAGAGTGTAGCTAGCTTATTAGTTAATATGATTGCAAATTGAGCTTATTAGATTAGAAAGAGAGTTTAAATCAATCCATCATTCAATTAAGTAAAAACTGAATTTAAGCATAAGGTGAATAAAACTGACTTTTATTGATTAAGATGAAAGGTTACAAAGCTTTTGAATTGAAATTACAATAGAAAAAGTTACAATAAGCTAAAAATGACTTAATAAGCTAAATGACAATTAAACTAAAGCTACACTAAAAACTACTCCTAGATATCTCTTGTGAGTGAGAGAGGCCTTCAATTTATAGGAGGAGGAGAAGCTTCTAGGTCTGTTACACGCTCCCCTTGGTCTTAATCTTGGCCCTCGAATTCTTTCAATCATTGGATCCTCAATTGTGACCGTTGGATTAGAATGTGAGCACACGGATTGCCAAGCTGGCAATCCCACTTCTTTGGAGTGGTGTGCTTCTTTTGCATTGATTTCAGTGCAAATTTCCCATCTTTGGTGTGTTTGTATAAATCCCGCGTGTCATTCTCTTGAGTTATCTTGACCAATCAAAAGCTTCGATGACGTCTTTTCTTGTCAGCGTGGATCTTGGTACTTGGAATCTTCAAGGCCACGTAGAAGGACGAGTTAATTATGTTTAAATTGGGGTTAATTTTGAGAGGGTGAAATGGGGGAGACGGTGAACAGTAAAACTATTTTTCCCACCCCCCAAATTTTATACGATTGTGTTTGACCCGGGGGAAATGGGGCGTTGACTTGGGCTTAGGATTTTTATAAAAATAGAATGGGCCGGGTGTATATGGGCTCGGTTTAGGGATTTAAGGGTTTTGGTTATAAAGAGATAACGACCGTTAGTCTTTGATTAACAAAGGACTAACGGTGTTATCAATTTAGGGCTTTTTGTGAAATTGGTTTTAACATTAAGGCTCATTTAGTGTATTTTAAGGGTTTTTGTCTTTTGTGAGTTGACCATGGTTGATTATTTGACCTTTTTGCTATCAAACTCCCGGCTCTTGTGCACTCTTTCCATTCCCGTGTCCGTGTTTGTCCGGTTTTGACCGTTTTCCTGTGATTTTTGCAATATCCGTACCTACACATCACAAATGACAAAACAAGCAATATACAAGCATAATTTGCACAATTTGTTCATTTTAGGGCCATTTTTTGTATAAAAAGGATATGTGATTTCTCACATATCAATTAACTCTTAGGATTTTAATTTTAGGTCGAGTTAATCATTACTCTACATTTGTCACATTTAGGCACACACTAGAAACAATGCTCATAAAATATTAAAATTAAATGGTAATAAAATGTGACTTCATTTTTTAGGTAATCATGCCTCGCAAATCGTCTGACGACTATAAAAATACAAGACACTATATCCCAATGATTTCACATCAATATCGTTCAGCTGTAAAAGAAAGATTAAGAAACCTTGAAAGTCGCTACATTCATGAGGGTCAGGTGGTTTTTGAGGACTTTACGGATCTAAACTATGTTCGGTCTTGAATTTTAGTGTCTCCTTGAAATTAATGAGCAAATTTGTCCTCGTTTCATACTCGAGTTTTATAGTCAATATCAATTAAATTATTCTGACGAATGACAAATGCTCATCGAGTTCGTGATTCAAAATCAATTCTTTTCTTACTCTCTTGAAGAATTTGCTCAAATTCTTGACATACCATGCGAGGGTGCTTGCGTCTTTACTGACAAATGGTCACTTGACGAGTTGGCATATGGTATCCCTACAGATGGTCCATATCAAACCAACCCTCCTTCTCCTGATGACATCATTTCGTATATTCAAATTGATAGAGAAGGTCAAGTCCGTCGCATCCGTCATGAGGAAGAAATTGATGTTCATGAACATCAAATTCTCACTAGTGAAATTGTGCCAACCCTAAAGACTTTGGAAGAAATTATCCGGGAAAATGTATTTTGTCTAGGGGGGTAATCGGGACCATGTTCCCGCGTGTCTTTGTTACATGCTTTATTATGTTGCTAACTTCAAAAAATTCAATCTCGCCTATTATATGGCAAAACGAATGGGGTGTGTCACTAGACAACCTAGGTTAATTTTACCCTATAGTATGTTGTTAACCCGTTTGTTTAAATTCATTATGAGTGAGAGTTCTGAGTTGTCAAATGAGTCCTATGTCTTGTATGATCGTGTCATGAATCCTTTTACCGCTCATCAAGAGCGAAAGGCTAGAAAGGATCATGGCACGAGAAGAGGTCGTCACTCCACTTCTTCTTCCTCCGCGTTCGACCAACCATCCTCCTTTCATCTTAACGATGATGATGATGATGGAAATGGCGAAGGGACCTCGCGTGCAAGCACTCCTCCCATTCGCTTTGTTAAATCCATAACAAACTACGTTCCTCAAGTCTTTCAAAACCCACCTAACATTGACCCTCACATGGAACCATTTTATACCTGCCAAACCGAAATCATCAACCGTTCAGATTCGAGATGAGCATCATGGTGGATTAAGGTCAATTGGGAAAGCTGTGACAACTGTGATTTGAGCAGGTTAGTTTATACCTTTAGAAATGGCTAAGAGTTCATTTTATATGTTTAGGTTTTGTGCTATGTGATTATATGCATGCTAAGTGGGTTAAGTAATGTGCTTAAATTCATTTTGAGGTGTTTGGGCATCTCATTTTGAGTGTGTTTTTGTTTGGTAATGAGTATTCCATTTGTTTACGTTTAGTGATAATGGAAAGGAATGGCGTATTGCATGCAATGTTACGTTAATAGTTGGATAATTAAGTGTTAAGCGTTTATGGGAAATGTGGCATTTTAGAAATGAAATAAGTGAGTGAAATATAGAAGTTTGTAGCAAACTTTCTAAAAATAGAAAGCGGATTGGTGAAATGAAAGTTATATTTAGAAAGTTTAGTAAGTAGCGTTTAGAAAAAGTTTAATTCAATTAGCTTTGGTTTTATAAAAACTTAATGGTAAATAAAGTAAACAGTTAATTAATAGTTTTTTTTTTTTTTGTTTAATAGTATATTCTATATATATATATTTATATATATATAATATATTAATTTCTATATAATATACACTCACCATATATATTTTATATATTATACTTATATATATAAAATAAGGGTGCGTCCGGTTTTAGAGATAAAAAGAAAAAAACAGTTGTTTTTTATTTTAATTAGATTAGGATTTGTTTTTAGATAAGTATTTAGGTAAAATATATATATATATATATATATATATATATATATATATATATATATATATATATATAAAGCCCTAGTCAAAATTTTCTCTCCTTCTTCCCTTGTGCGAGCCGTACGAACCTCCCCCAAAAACCCTAAGGAATTGATTTTCATTAAAGATCCAAGAACAATCAAGAGTTGTAATTTAGGTGCTAAGATTCAAGGTAAGTGTGTTCTTCATAACTAGATCTTTATTATTCATGTAACAAACCAATGATGGATCTAGGGTTTCATAAAATTCTAAATATTATTGATGTTTAATGATCCTAGAATGATTAGGGATAGATTAGATGCGTGTTCATGCATGTGGTTTGGTTAGATTTGCGTTAAAACTTGATTTAGGGTTGAGCAGAATTTTGGGTCGTGTTCAACGACTGATATCTAGATGATAAAAGCGTGTATTGATATGTTTCTTGAGTCTATGAATAAGCCAAAAGAGTCTACTTTCCAGAAAATCCAGCCTCGAAAGTTTTTAAGGTCGGGAAGGCATTCAAATAACCTCTGCAACAAAAGTGGTCAAAACAGTAAATACGGGTCAGAATTAGGTCATGTTTGTGAGGGTGAAACCCTAACTTAAAAGTGGAATTAAGCTTAGCCCTTCTACAGTAGTTAAGTTCCATATGTCTATTGATAATCCTGTGAAAATTAGCCTCTGAAAGCATGTCTAAGTATGGTAGTTAGAGTGATATATTTTGGTGTGCAATCAGATCCGAATTAGGACAGTTTTGAAGTTTGATTTTATTTGAGGTAGTTACACATGTAAGTAATACTTGGGAATCACAAGGTAGTTAATATACTCATAAATGAACATGGGTGATTTTTGGTATAAATTATGAAGGTCATTAAGTAAGGGTTTTGAGCACGTAAAGAGACACTAAAATTCTGCAATTCTGATTTAATTATAAGTAGCTAGTGTAAAGTGTTAATGAGATGGTTAAGGTTGGGCATGGTGTCGGGGTGACCCATGATGGTTAACTAAACCCTTAGACATCCATCATATGTGTGTTACATGGACTAGAGCTTTTAGCTTGGTCGCGTGTAACCGTGTTTATTTATTTGTATAGTTGCGTGTTGAGATTTGGAAGCTGCGTTTGAGCATTCAGGTGAGTTTCATAGCCCCTCTTTTCTTATGTTTTATTGGGGTGGAAATGATGCAAGTATTTTGGAAATGTTTTTAAGTTGCTGTGATTATGTGATTTTATTTAGTGCATGGGCATTTAAGTGGTTATTATATGTTATGTGCTACATGTGGTGAAGTTTCTGTGTGTTCCAATTAGAGGGTAGCGATGCTACCCATTATATTTTTGTGTGTTCCAATTAGAGGGTAGTGCTTTTACCCATTCCTGTGTGTTTCGATCGGAGGGTAACGAGGTTACCCATGACTGTATGATGTGGATCGTAGGCACGTTCCGTCCCAATTGTGGTTGTTTGGTATGATTGCATGTTAGCTTGTATAGTAGCTAGCTTAATTGTCCTGTCATGTTTTATTAATCACAGTAATTTATTTTAAAGTTAGATTGTGTGTCGTAAACCTATGACTCTCACCAACCTTTGTGTTGATGTTTTAAGCATCATTTTCAGGTAACCATCTTAAGGATGTTGAAATTAGGAAGAGTGGCTAGTGAGACCGTAGGCTTGTATGCGGAGTCATTCTCCTAGAGATTTTATTTAAGTCATTTGAATTGTTTGATGCTTGGATGTTTGTTGATTTGGTGTAGAATTTTGGATTATGTTTCTTTGTGGTATGACTTTGCTATCGTAATGCAAGACTCCTTTATCTTGTTTTGGGTATTATCATGACACATACTATCCCTTTTGATTTTCCTTTTCCTTAGTTCTCTCTATTGTAGACACCATTGTGTTATGATGATATCCATGATGTTACGCCTCGTGTTTCCGCCTAGGCAGGGTGTAACAGATTGGTATCAGAGCCAGGTTATAGAGATGTATGTGGTTGAGCCTAGACTAAAACCTAGGAGTCCTTCACGTAGATACATGTTAGGACTTAAGCGTTTAGTGGTATAACTAGTATGCATTTCCCCCCTTTATTACATGATTTTATATCTTAGTTTTGTTATATTTTTTTTAGCTATTTTGATTGCTTTTATCTGATTTAGTGTGCCTTATCTCTTTATAAATTAGCTATGCCTCCTCACCTTCATAAGAAGTTCCGCATGGGGGTTACCAATGCAACAGGATGTAAGGGATACTATAAACTAGGAACAAGGGCTTGGGTAAGGCGGGGTAGCCGCAAGATCCGTATACAGATTGACATGTACCCATGCAGAGTTGAAGAGAGGTTGACCATAAAATTTGTTAAGGGAGAAGAGGTATTAAAGATTGAAACAACAGTGACTGCTAAAGATGGTACAATTACCAAATTTCTGAGAAAATTCCCAGAATACAAACTAACCAAGGAGGAAGAAGAAATTTCTAAGTTAAAAGCAATCTGTGAGAATGTAATTTTTGACATATCCGACAGTGGTTCGGATCTGGAGTCCACGACTAGGAGTGGACCTAGGGACAGTGAGATGGAAGATACGGGGGGTAGTGGAATTCAAATCAATGCTTGATTTTCTGCGTCTTTATGTGTTTTAAGATTCTAGGGTTTTAAGATTGTTTGACTTTGTTTTGGAATTTTATTAGGAATGTTTACTTTTGAATATTGGATTTTGATAGATTATTTTAATAATATGATTTAAGTGATTTTGAGTCATTTTCCATATGTGGTAAATTATTGATGTGATCTATGTGTTATGTGCTTTGTTGGCATTGAGAAGTGTGGTCATATGAGGGAGTACACTTGTGAAAGGGGGAATCTATAATTATGGTGGCCAACATAATTATACATGCGCCACAACACAAGTGGACTTGCAAGTATGATTATGCGGATTTGATGTCAACATGTTGTTTGGTTGATTGTGTATGTATATGTATATATATAGTTATGATTGTATATTGATATAATGGTCAGTTTAGAACCCTTTCCCCTCTCATCTAATGTGCTTTAATACTATCTTAATCAGAATGGTTCGAACACGGACTAACGACAATGAAAATGGGCAACCCGACATTGATGCCATCATTGCGCAACAATTGCAAAATATCATTCCCTAGATCGTCACTCAAGTGACAAACAACGTGAACAACGGAAATAAAAATAACAACAACTGGAACAACAATAACAACAACAACAATGAGAATGGTGGAAACAATGGGTATTCCTACAAGGGATTTCAGGCATGTGGCCCTAAGGAGTATGACGGAAAGGGAGGTGCGATAGCACTTACTCGCTGGATCGAAAAGATGGAGAATGTACTTGACAATAGTGGGTGTTCTGAGAATCAAAAGGTGAAGTATGCTGCCAGTTCGTTTGTTAACAAGGCACTGACATGGTGGAACACTCAAATCCAGGCAAGAGGCCATGAAGCGGCCATTGGTATGACCTGGAATGATTTTAAGGCTCTGTTGGTGGAGGAATTTTGTCCAAGTAATGAAATGGAGAGGTTGGAGAATGAATTTTGGAATCACAAGATGGTAGGAGCCAACCATGCAGCTTACATGGATCGGTTCCATGAACTGGACAAGCTGGTTCCACATCTGGTGACTCCTGAGTCAGCACGCATCAAGAGGTATGTAGCGGGATTGGCACCTGAGATTAGGGGAATGCTCAAGGCGATTCAGCCAACAACTATCCAAGATGCAATTCTGAGAGCCGGTATACTTACTGATGAAGCGATTAGCTGTGGTACCTTGTCAAAGAGTAATGAGAAGAGGAAGGCAGTGGAAGAGACTAGTAAATCAGGTGGGTCATGGAGAGATAATAAGAAGGCAAAAGTAGGGACAGGTTTTGTGGTGACAGCTCCTCCTAAAAACGAGTCTGTGGGTCCCTATTCGAAGTGTGCTAAGCAATCCGCCATCATGAATACGGGACATCAACCGGGCTCCGTCCAGCCTACATCTAATCCCGGCGACCCCCTGCAGAACCCCTCACCCCGGAAGCAATACTAGCGCACCGCATAACTTTACAGACGAAGCGAAAAAAATTAGCTTTGGTACCTTTTCAAGAGTAAGATAATAGGAAGGCATTTCGAAGAGACTGGTTAAATCTGGAGTCGTGGAGGGATATAAAGATGCAAAAATAGGAGCGGGTTTTGTTGGGTGGGTGGTTTTTGGTGTGGAGGAATGGGGGGGGGGTGGTTGGGGGTGGGTGGTGTGGGGGGGGGGGTGGTTTTGGGAGGGGGGGGGGGGGGGGTTGGGGTTATTGGTTTGGGTTGAGGGGGCGGGGGTGGGGGGGGTGGGGGTAGGGGTTGGGTTGGGGTGGGTTTGGGGGGGTGGAATGGGGGGGGAGTTTGGGGGGGGGGGATGGTTTTGTGTTTGGGGGGGGGTGGGTGGGGGGTGGGGTTGGGGGGGGGTGCTGGTTGGTTTGCTCGATTGGGGGTGTTGATGTGGGGGTAGCAAACAACTCCTCCTAAAAAAGAATTTGTGAACCAAATATCCCAAGTGTACTAAGTGCTATACCTTATCATCCGGAGGATGGATTTGTAGAGCTGTGTTTTTAAAACTGTAAGAGACCTGGCCATAGTTTTGCTAAATGATTGTCGGGCAACCATTTAAGCGAGCAATCCTCTTTAATGCGAAAGTCAGGAATGGAGTTTAAAAAAAAACCGAGGACATTTATGAGTGTGGAAGCCGCGAGCTTTTTTCGAAAAACATGTCCTAAGTTGAACCGAGCACCTGGTCAAGTGGGGAAACCGGTTTAACTAACTGATGGCAAAGTCGGAACCACAAGAAATAATGGGAAGCGAGCTTACAGAAGGGCCTTCAGATGTGAAATGTGAATGTCAGTGGAAGCTTTACATGATCCTAAAGTGTGACGGGTACTTTTTTTCGGGTACTTTTTCTTTGAACGATCATTTTGCTACTGTACTTTTTGATTCTGGAGCTGATTTTAGTTTCATTTCTACTGAATTTGCGCATTTACTAAATGTGAAACCTAGTATTGTAAATTCTGGTTATGTGATAGAAGTAGCAGATGGTAAGAAAGTAGAAGTGGATAGGTGATTACAGTTTTAATACACGATAAAATATACTATAAAAATATTCCAAAAGAGCAATTAAGAACTTTCTTAAAGTCTCCCTTAAGAAAAGCTCACTCTAAAAGATATATATAATATATAATACGTATATCTAACCGGGAAGTATGATCACCCGGGTCGTTTCCCCAACGACTTGTGTAATTGAAACCACGTTTATGCTCGGATTGTGATTTGAATGAGAGAAAAGATATTTTTTAGTTTCTAT
>BQNB010090189.1:0-18256 GCA_026074375.1 Tanacetum coccineum | reverse complement strand
AAGTGTTGTTTTAGGTTTGTTGGCTAAATATAAATTTAAAACTTGATAATCAAATAATTGACCCTACACGACAGCACATCACTCCTCTTCGCCCTACTCCACTCCTCGAGTACCCAACTCAAGATTTCTCTTCACTATGTCAACAAACTCCTTTTAGGTGGAGAAAACCACACACAAGTAGCTTACACCAATTTACGACACTAAGTCAAATGTCGAGTCCTAATCTTAGCTAGAAATAATCTACCACACGCTTGTATTTTGAGGCCTAAAATACTAACCATGCTTACAAGATATCTGATGTGTTATAAAAGCTTTAAATTTATAATTCTATTTTTATCTGATTTACAACTAACACACAGGTAAAGTATAAACCCCCGTTTATAGTATAGGTTAAGGGTAAGACCAGATCGTTACACGGGATTGGTTATTCTAGAAAGGGTCGATTATATTATGAAAATGGTAAATTTTATAGACTGTCACAATCTGAAGATTTCAAGGTATTTCAAGATATAAAATGATGTTTGTTTAGGGGATGAGAACAATATAGATAAACTTGGATGGATAATGGGTTCAAGAATTAAAGTATAACCGATTAAAGAAACAGTTAGTTTACTAAAATGATTGTCTATTTATTATAATCAAAAATCCTTTTGGCCTTTGCTTTTGATTACAAAAATGCTTTGATTTGATCTTGACTGGAGAACTAGGAATAACTTTGGTATTTTCTTATCCATAGTTCATTAGACATGAGGGTTAGCGTTTACCTTTTATCATCGGTTAATGATCATTTTATTAGCCAATCCTCACAAGGCTAAAATCTAGTTGTCAAAGACAAACAACTTGGAAATCAAGCATATAGCCAGAGTCTTTCGACCTATATCCGAACTAGTATGATTATCAAATTATGATTAAGAGATCCGAGTGTAAAAACATCAGTTCATATTAATAACTTTCCAAATTCATTAGTTTCTCCAAGTTAGATCCATAGTTTCCTTATAATCCCCAAACAAACATGTTAAACTACTCCATATTCATCAATTCAAAACACCATAACAAGGCTTGATCAATATAAGAAAAATCTCATAATATAAAAGTAGGGAATGAAACATGTTTATACCAAACAATTGCAAATTGTTCCTGCTTACAAGACTCTTCTTCGAACGGTTATTAGTAACACTTGTAAATTCAACTTTAATGATATTTATAACAATACTCCTTAGCTACAAATTCTGATCACATCAAATATAGTTTATTTCCATTCGTTTATAAACCAGATGTGATGAAGAACAAGGTAATTCTTCAACAATTCCACTAGAACTTCTTCCTAACTATTCTTGATCTTAGATGAGGTGAATTAAGATTAAGAAGTGTTGAATGGGATGATTTGAGCCTCAATTTCGTGCTCAATTTATAGTTGAAGAAAGGGTATCAGTTCTAGGAAATGGCAAGCCAAGAGTTGCATCAATAATGACAATCATTACTATCTTTGAGTAACTGCAAGTGAAGTGCGTCGCACTTGGTAAATTGTACGCTGCACTTGGTGTATAATTTAATTGCATTTACTCCGCTTGGAAGTACGCCACACTTAGGGAAAGTGCGCCGTACTTTGACCTCATTCATTAATTCTTTATTAGATTCTCTTCTAGATCCTTCTTATAACGACCGTTAGTGCATTTAACGGAATATCTTTACACGTTTAGTCCTTTTCTTTATTTTTGGTCCTGAAATGATTATTTCACAATAAACAACCAAACTTTGCAATATTTCATGCGTTAACATATATGATTCACGTATTTTCGAGGGATATTTTATGTATATTTGAAGCTTATCAAATCCCCCCAAACCTAGCTTATTGCTTGCCCTCAAGCAATCAAAGCGAAAGTATTTCGTTTTAATTAAACAAATTAATGATCACACGCATAGATAAAGCGACAAAGCAACTCACGAATTTTTTATAGATAAGATTCTTTTCACACTCGCTCAATTTAGTAAAATGGATAGTAAATGGAAGTCACTCATACGCGCAGTCATGAAATGTTCAAATTACCATAGGCTTGTATAGGAAACTAAACTTCACCGACATGACGTAAGCAATAAACATAAACATCAAAAAAGGTAATTTATTTAGTGATATTATTTGTTTATTTGTTGAAAAAGGTTTGTAATAAAATCATAATTCACCTTATCCGTAATGTTACCAACTATTCCTTCACATTATTATTTTTCTTACTTTTTTTTCAATTCATTGACTTTACTTGGGTTGGGGAAAACTTGCTTTCCCTCATACTTAGGATAAGCATACTACTTCAACGAACTTAGAAGTTTGCAACCTTCGCACTTAATTATGATAGTGATACCAACATTTACGTTCTTTAATTCGTACGGATAAAATTTCAGATAATTTTATTAAAAATCTTTTTGAACAAAATTATTGTTTACTTATATTTATATTTTTATCACCTCTTAATCAGTAAAATATATATATAACACGTGAACGCGTTACTACTGCGGTCTCATAAAGATTTCAAGCACAAGTTCTAGAATTAACAAATCACCGGCACACTCATATAATTTTAAATCGATACCAATGCTCCAGAAAAGGTGACAATACTACACATACACAGCCATAACGACAGATGAGATATTTGTAATTTCTCACTCCTTAACTCGAGAAAGCTAAAGATAAAAATCATCTTAGGTATCAAAGATGGATACCTGAATTCTTAAAATCTAATCCTCACAATTTTTCTGAATGATATAAATATGTTAGTAATGTTATTAATCCAGAGTCAGATTGCTTATATGTGATCATAAAATGTTATTTTTTTAAAAGATTTTCTTTTAACTTGTTTTTTTTAACTTTTCCAGTTTATCACCCCCCATACTTAATATGGGCATTGTCCTCAATGTGAAAATATCAAAGAGAAAGATAAATTAGGAAAGTGAAATAATACTTCTCAATTATGATTGATATTTTGAAACTTTGCTCGCTTCATTTCGTCTTGCGTCCTTCTCTTTTTCTTTTTTCTGTTACAAATATAAATACTGCATAGCACACACATAATAATAATATTCCTAATTAATTATTAATAGAAAGTATGATAATATTGTTTTAATGCCAACAGAGACATTTTACATACCATAATAATAATAATAATAATAATAATAATAATAATAATAATAATAATAATAATAATAAAGTGATGTTATAATAAAATAATAATAATAATAAGAGTAAATTGCAAAAATCATCCCTGTGTTTTATAGTTTCTGGCACTTAACATCCCTAACTCAAACTATTAGCAATAATCATCACCAAGTGGGCAAACCTTTGCCACTAATCATCTCTGTGCACTAATCAAGTTAGTTTTCCCCATTAAGTGCCCCACGTGCACTAACACGTGAGGGTATTTTGGTCAAATTATAACAAGGATGATTTTTGAAGTATCTTTTCCCATTTTCTTCTCGCTCATTTAATGATTCTCACCTAACATCCCTTTTATATCACTCATTTATCCCCCTTCATATATTACACTCAATCTTTTTTACTTTTCCCCAAATTCTCTAGCCCCTTAAACCTAATCATGTATTATCCCAAATATTTGGCTAATCGCGAGAGTCACCAACAACAATTACTACCTCGTGAACACCAACAAATCCAGGACGACGCTTCCATCTTTGTGCAAACTGTGGCTTTCGCGGTTGGCTAGATCCGCCCTTGTGTCCAAGATCTGTGGCTATCATACATGGGTTGTTGAGGAGAATCAACAATGTTGAATAAACATCTAGGATGAATGCTTGTCAAGTTCGAAGGTTGAGGATGTTGTTAGGGTTTAGTTGGGTTTTTTTGTGTTGTATGTCATCATTATAGGTTGACCAGTGTTTGTCATAGGTGATCTTAGTTGGTAATGAATGAAAAAGTGTAATTTGGTGCCCATATGTCTTTATCCATGTAATGGTCCCTATATTTTGTTATGAATGGAAAAAATCAAATGTTTGTTATGAATATGTTATGTTTTTTTTATCTCATCAAAAGATTATTAAACTGTGTGGTTTAATAAGCAAAGTATTGAATGGAACATATATATGTAAACAGATCAAAATAAGCAAAGTGGTTTTATAAGACCATCAAAAGAACTAAAGTGGTTTCATAACAACTACTTAACAAAATAACCAAAGTGGTTTCATAACATCATGTTGCCTTTAGACAATTGTTTGGCACTGATCAAAAGAACCACCTAAAACAAAGCATAGAATATGAAATATCTAGTTTAGAGCTAACAAGTTCCTAAAACAAGCATGATAAAAGCTAGAATAAGTTACTGCATTGGTTGTTTTCCTTTGTTCTTTGCATACCCCTTTTGTGCTCCACTTGCAGATCCTTGTTTTCTTCCTTTACAAGTTCTTTTGTTATGGCCAGTCTGATGGCACTTACAACAAGTTACGCTCTTCTCGACTCTAGACAGTTTCCCTCCATCAACCACTTTTTGGCTTGACAGTTCAGCAGCAGACTTTTTTCTCTTCTTGGGTGGCCTCCCAACCTGTGGTTGGTGCTTTGGTGGAATGAGAACGTTTGGTGAAGGATGCTTACTCCATAAGTGTTTGCGATTGAGAGGATTGATTTTGAAGCTGTAAACCTTTTGCCAAGTCACCAGCCAATAAGCAGGATGCACCCAGCTTTCAGGTGTCCCAACATCTATGCTATTTTTTGCCACGTTCCATATTGATGCCAAGGCGTGCTTACAAGGCATCCTTGTAAGTTCCCACTTTCTGCAACTACAAGTCCTCTCATGCACATCAACAACTACTTGATCACCAGATGGTCCTGTAACCCCATACTTGTGTCTACCATTCCATTGTACCTTCAAATTACCATTACATAGCAAACCTCTTTAAATTTCCACTTCACATTTCCATAAAATACAATAATGACTATGCAATTATATAACAAACAATAACACAAGAAAATACGTTACCCTGCAAGATTTGATTTTAATTTCAATTTTCTTGAACAAAGCAGCTGCAGTAGGTGAAAGTGGTCCATTACATTTGTCAATCACTTTTTGTACGTGAACTATTCTTTTCATTAAGTACTCCCTTACAAACTCTAAGCATGTGAGAATTGGCACATCCCTTCCATCTAATAGCTATCTATTGAATACCTCACAAATATTGTTTAGCAATACATCACAATGAGGCCTGCCTGTAATATTACCAAGTGACGGATACACTATGAGCTCTTAACTAAAAAGGGAGAAACTTTATTGACTAAAAAGGGAGAAACTTACCACTGAAATGAGCTCTTGACCAGTGTTGTGGTAGGATCTTTTTCAAGTAGTCATATGCCTTTTCATTCACCCTCCTATTAGGAATAAAGGCCTCTTAAGTTTCTACTGCTGGTAAAGATTAGAGAAAATAGTCTAAGTCATTAGTACTGTTAGTGTTATAGTTAGTACTGCCAGTACAAAGTATTAGTACTACCAGTTTATTAGTACTGTTAGTTATAATAGTTAGTACTGTTAGTTATATAGTTAGTACTGCTAAAGTGATATGCATGAGATATATTAGGAATAGATATGCATTGATCACTTGATGCATTTTGTAAACCCATTAGGGTTTCTTGGTGTATAAAAGAAACCCTAAGGCATAGTTAGAAATATATAGATCTAGAAATCATTTTCTAATAGTTACTATTCATAGTTTCAAGGTTATTCTATAACTTTGATTGCATTCAATATATTGAAAGTTTAGCAAGATCATTGTTCTTCTTAGTATTGCAAACTAGATTCCGCATAGTTTGTGATATTCTCAATCTTAGTTTCTACTGTAGTTGTCTTGGATCTATCCAATATAACTAAGCTTTAACAAGCTAAGTAAGATATGTCAAGAAGGGATCAACAAGTGGTATCAGAGCTTGTTGAGAAACTTTGAATAAGAAGAACACATATCTATACAAGATCTGTTAGTCAAAGAAAAGATGGAGTCACAATCAGAAACTACCCAAACTGTGTTTGCACTAAAACTTCCAGTACTCAAAACAGGAGACTATGATATTTGGAGCATAAGAATGGAGAAATATCTTACTCACACTAATTATGCTCTTTAGGAGGTTATTGTGAATGGTGATGCACCTGCTATTGCATCAGCCAGTGCTGGTACTGAAGGTCCTATTCCTCCTAAAACCGCTGAACAAAAGCTAGCAAGAAAGAATGAATTAAAAGCAAAAAGCACTCTGTTGTTGGCCATTCTTGATGAGCACCTATTGAAGTTTCATGGAATCAAGGATGCAAAGACCTTATGGGAAGCAATCAAGGCCAGGTTTGGAGGCAACAAAGAATCAAAGAAAATGCAGAAAACCATTCTGAAGCAGCAATATGAGAATTTTGTTGCATCAAGATCTGAAGGACTGGATAAAACCTATGATAGGTTTCAGAAACTCATCAGCCAATTAGAAATTCATGGTGAAGTTATCTCTCAGGAAGATGCAAATCTGAAGTTGCTGAGAAGTCTACCATCAGCTTGGAACAATATTGCTTTAATCATGAGAAACAAATCTGATCTAGACACATTGAGCATGGATGATTTGTATAATAATCTGAAGGTGTATGAATCTGAGATTAAAGGCCAATCAAGCTCAAGCTCAAACTCTCAGAATGTGGCTTTTGTATCTTCAGAAAACACTAGCAGTACTAATGAAGCAGTTAATACTGCTCATGATGTTTCTACTGCTAGTTCACAGGGACAAGTTTCTTCCTCAACTTATGCTGATGATGTCATGTTTTCCTTCTTTCCTAATCAATCTAATAGTACACAATTGGACAATGAAGATCTAGAGCAGATTGATACAGATGATCTTGAAGAGATGGATCTCAAATGGTAGGTGGCCATGCTTACCATGAGGGTGAAAAGATTCTTAAAGAAGACAGGAAGGAATCTGAATTTCAATGGCAAAGAAACTGTTGGCTTTGATAAGACAAAGGTTGAATGTTTCAACTGCCACAGGAGAGGTCACTTTGCTAGAAAATGCAGGGCACCAAGGAATCAGGCGAATAGAAATAGAGATGCTCCAAGAAGGATTGTACCACTAGAGACTCCTGCAAATGCCTTGGTTGTTCAAGATGAGATAGGTGGTTATGATTGGAGCTTTCAGGCTGAAGAAGGACTCACAAACTTTGCTCTAATGGCCTATACATCCCAAGGTTCATCAAGTTCATCGAGTTCAGACTCTGAGGTACATACTTGCTCTAAAGATTGCTTAAAATCATATGAAACTCTTCAAAAACAGTATGATCAATAGCATGTAGCTCTTAACTAATATAGAATTATAGGAATCTATGGATTATAATCATTAGAAGCTAAATAGTTGATTTCATGAAAAGAATGAAGCTTGTTTCTGAAGAAAGATATTGCATTTTGAAAGTATGAAGTCCAGTGAAAGTATATTTCATCAAGACCTTAAATAACAGTAGAAGAAGCCTTAAAAGAAAAAGATGATTTGAAACTTAAACTAGAAAAAATTGAAGAATCATCAAAAAATCTAACAAAACTGATTAATAGTCAAATAAGTGATAAAACAAAGCCGGTCTTGGTTATGATAGTCAAATGAATGAGAGTGAAGTGGTTCATAGTATGTTTAACAATAGAGAAAGTGATGTGAAGATAGTCAGTAATGATAGAGTTCAAAACAGGTGAAGGGTTTCATGCAGTTCCCCCTCCCTACGACTGTGAAGCGGTACATGGCCCTCAAGAACCTGACTTATCCTTTGCTGGGTTTAGAAATTCTATCTATAAACTAAAGTGATGAAACTGAAACTAATATAACTAAAACTAGTAAGGATATTGTAGAAAAGACCTAAGAACTAATAGCCATTGCTCCTATCATTGAAGAATGGGACACTGATAGTGATAATGATAGTGTGTTTAGACCTAAATCTGATCAGACAAAACCAAAGTTTACTAAAATCAATTTTGTCAAATCTGGTGAGAATGTAAAATCTGTTAATAAGAAAAACACACATAGGCAAGTAGAGTATCCCAGGAAAAGTCAAAGTCCTAGGGACAATAGAAAAATCTGAATTGGATGATGACTCAGGAAACTGAGGAATGGTAATTTGAGTTTCAAGGAAAGCTTGTTTTGTATGTGTAAGTTTCAACCATTTAATCAAAGACTGTGATTTTCATGACAATAAAATGGTAGAAAAACCAGTGTTAAATAATAAAGGAAGAGCTACTGGTCAAAGGAAAATTAGACCAGTATAGAGCAATGCTCAAAGGGTGAACCACCAAAATAAATTAACTCACCCACATCCTAAAAGGAAATTTGTTTCAACAGCCGTTTGTCAACAAGTCCATGACAAGTGCTAGTTAATACTGATAAGCAAAGCTCTCCAAGAGCAGCAACATCAATTAGTACTGTCAGGCCTGTTAATATTGCTGCCCCTAAATCAAAAGTGAATGATGTATTACCCACAACATATTCTTATTTTAAAGCACATTCACCAGTAAGAAGGACTTTTAACCAAAAATAAGCAGGCTAAACCAATAATTTTTATGAAAAATTTAATATTGTTAGTGTTAAACAATTTAACTACTCTGGGCCAGAAGCAGTAGTTAGTGCTGCCAGTGGGATATAGGGAAAATGCTCTTTAAGTTTCAGCATGCTGGATTTGGATACCAACAGGAAATGTTATTGACCAAACTCTAAAGACAGAGGATCAACACAATCTTAAAAGATTTTACAATGTTTGATCTGACAAGAGGCAGACTCAAGTCATGTCATGCTTGGGTCCCCAAGAGAAACTAATTCTCTTATTTTGAGTGCAGGGTAATCCACAATATACTTTACAGGATCAAGGGATTTTTGACAGTGGATGCTCTAGGCATATGACTGGAAACAAGTCCTTTCTTACAAATTATCAAGAGATTGATGGTGGATTTGTTGCATTTGCAGGAAGTCCTAAAGAGGTAAAATTACCAGAAAAGGAAAATTAGTTACTGGTAAATAGACTTTGAAGATGTATACTTTGTAAAGGAACTTAAGTTTAACCTTTTCTTTGTCTCACAAATGTGTGACAAGAAAAATAGTGTTCTTTTCACTGAGACTGAATGTCTTGTTCTATCTCTTGACTTTAAGCTACTTGATGAAAGTTAAGTCTTGCTTAAAGTTCCCAGACATGACAACATGTATAGTTTTGATCTAAAGAATGTTATTCCTTCAGGAGGTTTGACTTGTTTATTTGCAAAGGCTACAATAGATGAGTCTAATTATGCATAATGAGGCTTGGTTATATAAAAACTTAAAAACTATGAACAAACTTATAAGGGACAACTTGTAAGAGTTTTCCTTTCAAACTTTTTGAAAATGACCATCAACTTTGTGTTGCTTGTCAGCAAGGAGGAAAGCACACAAAAGACCTCTTGTAAACCAAGCTTATTGAGCCAATCGCCATACCCTTACAAATGTTTACAAATGGACTTATTTGGGCCAACATCTGTAAGGAGTATCAATCATAAGATATATTGCCTTGTTGTCACTGATGACTATAGTAGGTTTAGTTGGGTTTTCTTTTTGGCCACTAAGGATGAGACTAGTGGAATCCTTAAAACTTTTATTACTGACATAGAAAACCAAATAAATCAAAGTTAGAAATCATCAGATGTAGACATGGAACTGATTTTAAAATACTGACATGTATCAGTTATGTGAATAAAATGGGATTACAGAGGGAGTTTATGTTGCCAGAATACTCCACAACAAAATGGAGTTGCGAAAGAAAGAATAGGACACTAATTAGATGCAGCTAGAATATCTAGTAGATTCATTATTACTACTACATTTTGGCCTAAGCATGTAGTACAGGCTTGAAAAGTTTTCAGGAATAGGGTTTTAGTTACCAAGCCTTCACAACAAGACACCTATAAACTTTACATGAGTAGACCACCTAGTAAAAGAGTTTTAATGAGACTTTTGGTGTTCATGTGACTATTCTTAATAGTGGGGGTCTTAAGATCCCCTAGGAAAATTTGAGTGGGAGGCTGATGAGGTTCTTTTTTGGATACTCTATAAATATACAAGGCTTTTAGGTCATTACACTAGAACTAGGAAAGTAGAGGAGAACCTGCTGATAGATTTTGAAACTATCCCTTTAAATATATATAAATATAAATAATTATAAATATATAATAAGAATAATTATCAAAAAATCTCAATGTAGAAACCGGGAAGTATGTGATTCCCGGGTCGTTTATCCCCAACGAGGAATGCAAAAGGAAAGACGAGAGTCGGTATGATATTGATGTTTAAATGGAACAAAGATTATGATTTGTTATTCTAAATCAACGGGAAAATAAATGCAATCTATACTAAAAACAATTAAGGCAACACAAACTTAAACTAAAAATGCAAACGGGAATCCTAAACGCGTCTAATTATCAACTAAGTCAAATTTAAACACTACAAAAGATTTTATTGCATGTAAACCTCAAAAATGAAAAAAAAATTCTAAAAAAGAATTATATTTTTTTTTACTTTTCAATAATTTTTTATGAATTAAAAACCTTTTTAATCAATTAAAAATCCTAGAAAATAGCAAATTAATCCCTAAAAATTCCAAAAAATGATTTTCTACTTTAGAAAAATCTAAAATGTGATAAACCAGAAAAAATAGTTTTAACTCTTTTTATATTAACAAACTTATTTTGAAAAGTAAATTAAAAAAGCTACAATTAAATTCAAAATCTAAAAGTGATAAAAATGATTTAAAACTGTAAACCTAAAAAATATTTATCTAAACTAAAACGATTTTTTTGTCTTTTTCAAAATTTAATTTTTCACACAGCGAGAGCAGCGCGAGAGAGAGAAAAGAACGTAGCATTTTTTTAGACTTTTTAAAATTTTAACCTACGAAAAATGCTTAAAAATAGCAAATAAAGGTGGAAAAATATGAAAACTTACAGAAAAGTCTTAAATGATGAGAAGATTGCAAGAAAAATACAAAAGACCACACAGCTTCAATGAAAAGCACAAAATAAGCCCAAATAAGCCACAAAGTGCTTATGGGCTATATGGGCCAAAGAAAGGGTTAAATCTATTTTAGTTTGGTAAGCCAACAGATGGCCCTATCTGGTGCTAGTGGCAATGAGTGTGTGTTGTGGGACGAGTGTGTGTGTAAAGGGAGGTCACAAGGTCGAATCCTTGTGGCTTCCTTTTTAGTTTTTTAGTTTCTTTGTTTACAAACTCATAAAACCGGGCAAAAAATAAGCAAGTTTTAAAAAGTGAGTTTTTACAAAAACTTAAAATAAGCATAATTAAGCACTCAAAAAGGTGACAGTTTTGACTATTTTAACTAAGTCTATAAATGCTTAACTGTTAAGCATTTTTAAGCCCCAATAAGCAACCAAAAAGATAAATAAGCTAAATGAGATACCTAACTACACCTAATAAGCAATTCTAAACTAAATTAAGCTAAGGAAACAAGCTAATAAGCACAGAATAGCAAATAAGCAAAATGGGCAAATGTCAATGAAAACAGCCTAGGAAGGCACTTTTGGGCTTAAAAATAAGCAACAAAATGGATCCTTATGGACTTGAAACCCTCAAACAGATAAAATTTGGACCTCAAATAACATGTATCAACTCTCAAAAGGTATTTTGAAATAAGGGATAAGCCACAATGATCATTTGAAAAAGCAGTTTTTCAAAGTTTTAAGACTTAGTGAGACTTGACAGAATTTGGCAAAAAACAAAGACCACAATTACAGGCTTAAAGACTTGGTTTCCAACTTGTTTTAACATATGAATAGACACAGAAACATCACACAATCATAAGTTTCAAAGATCTAACCAAAAGAGCTGATTAAATGAGCTTATGAATTTACAGTTTTAACCACAACTTATATAAACCATGATTCTTAGATTTAACACTCAAAAACTCCTAACAACTGAATCTTATGATGAATACAAGTTAAACTAAAGTGGCCCAAGCGTCAACACCAAATTTTTACCCATTATAACCCATGAAAGCAGTTAAACTAAACACCAATTTAAAACTGTTTTAACAATCTTTTTACTCGATTAGTGCTGATTTAATTCACAAACCCACAAGACCAGATATTATATAAGCTATAACATCAATATTAAACAGATTTCATCAACCAATAAGTACTCAAATAAGCTGAAACAGATTATGCAACTTTTTAAGCTAATTTAAGACAGAATATAAGAAAAACTTGCACACTTAATTTTTTTAAACTACAACTAGGCATACATAATCATCAAATAACATAAACAAGCATAAATAAGCAGCTAGGAACAAGCAATAAGCAGTACAAGCTAGAAATAAGCAAAGCCACAGTAATAAGCAAAAAATGAAAAAGTGAGTGTACCTTCTTCCCTTGCTCAAAACAGGGAATAAATGCCCCTAATAAGCACTAAATCCTACCCAGCTTATAAATAAGCAAATCTAAGCACCCATAAGCTCATCCTTTGCTAGCTTATCATCCATTAAGCTCAAAATTAAAATCCTTGATTCCATGAAACAGTACCTTTCAAAAACTTTTGTAAAAGCTTTAAATAAGTTAAAAACAGATTATATAAGCTTAAGAAACTTATAGAAATAACTTGTGATTATAAAATACTTGACAGCATAAACTTTAAAAAGGCAAGGAAAAACTTGAAAACTAAAATTTCATTAATTCTAAAACCAAGTTACAATATTGAAAGACAAATTAACTATTGTACTAAAATACTGATAAAAATTAACTAAGTAAAAAGCTAGATAAAGATTAAGTGCCAAATGGCTTACAATGCCCTATTTATATAAAAAAAAGGTCTAAGTCTTGAGCTTCTTGATGTGCTTTCTTTGTGAGAGGAAAGCCATGTGTGTTTGTTGTGTGAGGTGAATCTCAAAATTAATCTTGGCCTTCAATTTTGCTTGCTCTCTAATCCTAGCAATCTTGACCCTTGATTTCTTGTCATTATCCTTTAACGAATGAGGGTTCATAGGATTGCCAACATGGCCAATGTCCCATGTGATGTGAGGTTATGAAAGGATGGTGATGGTTTTGTTATTTAGTTACAGAGTGCAGGGGTTTGAGGGGAGAAGACATAGAAATAGTAAAAAGGGTGGGAAAAATGGTGTTTGTGTTTGTATCTCTGTTTTAGGTAACAGGGGTGAAGGTTTATGGATTTGTCAATAAAAGTCCCTCATTGTTATATGTATAATTATATTGGTGGTCCTTGGTTGTAATAAGTTTAAGGATGTTGGCAAAAACAACCCTTGAGGATGTATAAAGGTATTGCATGATTCATCCTTTTTGGGCTAACACTTTAACAGCCATTTGATTGGGGCTGTTAACTCAAGGTAAGGGATTGGGCTTGTTCATTGATTTGGGCCGAGTATAAAAGAAGGGGTTTTTGGGTCTATTTGACTTGTAAGGCTTCATGTAATGTCTTAATGGGCTGACCCGGCCCATTAGATGGGTACAGGTTGGCCCATTTAACACTTCTTCGATATCGGCTCCGCCTTTGACTTTGACTTTGTCAGGGTTGACTTTGGTTGACTTTGACTTTTTTTTGACTTTTGACTTTGATTTGACTTTTCTTTCATGCTCTTTCCGTTCTCGTGCTCGGTTTTGTCGTTTTGGCTTCGTTTTTGTCCTTTTCTTAGATATCCGTTACCTGCACAATACAAATGCAAAACATATAAATACAATGTATTTTTAGTATGTTTTTTGTCAATTAAGTCCGGTTTTAATAGAAAATGGTATGTGTAATTAAGCACATACCACCTGCACATAAATTTTCTTGAAAACAAACCCAATGTTGTAGGGAGTGGACCAGATTGGCTCTTTGATATTGATTTACTAACAAACTCTATGAATTATGAGCCAATTACTGCAGGGAATCAAACTAATAAGAATGCAGGTATCAAGTATAATGTTGATGCAGTACCTACTCAACAATATATTCTGCTACCATTACTTTATGATAGTCCACAGAGCTCAAAGGATGCAGTTGCTGATGATGCTGGTAAAAAGACTAATGAAGAACCAGCAAATGAGGGTGAAAGAAATGGTCAAGAGAAGGAAGGAGGAGCTTCAAATAAAGAAGGTGACCAGAATGTGCAAGATTTTAGAGCTGAATTGGATAATTTGCTTGTTCAACAGAAGCAAGGTTATGCTAACAGCACTAACAGAGTTTCTACTGTTAGTCCATCTGTTAGTGCTGCTGGGGAAAGTTTTACTAATGCTGATGATCTTCCAACTGATCCTCTTATGCCTGATTTGGAGGATACTGCTGATCTTCTAAATACTGGTATCTTTAGTGGTGCATATGATGATGAAGATGAGGGTGCAGAGGCTGACCTTAACAACTTGGAAACAACCATGAATGTCAGTCCTATTCCCACAACCAGAATACACAAGGATCATCCTAAAGACCAGATCATTGGAGACATAAATTCAGCTACTCAAACAAGGAGGATGACCAAGATTTCTAAAGAACATGCTATGGTCAGTTACATCAAAAAGCAGAGGAGAACAAATCATAAAGATTATCAAAACTGCTTATTTGCCTGTTTTCTCTCACAAATAGAACCCAAGAAGGTGACACAAGCTTTGACAGATCCAAGCTGGATAGAGGCAATGCAAGATGAGTTGCTACAGTTTAGTTTGCAGAAGGTTTGGAGATTGGTTGATTTACCCAAAGGCAAGCATGCCATTGGAACAAAATGGGTCTATAGAAACAAGAAAGATGAGAGAGGGATAGTAGTTAGAAACAAGGCAAGACTGGTTGCACAAGGTTACACCCAAGAAGAAGGAATTGATTATGATTAGGTTTTTGCTCATGTTGCTAGGATATAAGCAATCAGGTTATTTTTTGCCTATGCATCATTTATGGGGTTCATTGTATACTAAATGGATGTGAAGAGTGCCTTTTTATATGATACTATTGAAAAGGAGGTGTATGTGTGCCAACCTCCTGGTTTTGAAGATCCACAGTTCCCTAACAAGGTTTACAAGGTAGAAAAGGCCTTATATGGTCTCCATCAAGCTCCTAAAGCCTGGTATGAGACCTTGTCTACCTACTTATTAGAAAATAGATTTAGAAGAGGAATCATTGATAAGACTTTGTTTATCAAGAAGGACAAAGGTGATATCCTGTTAGTACAGGTGTATGTAGATGACATCATCTTTGGGTCTACTAAGAAGTCTTTATGTATAGAGTTTGAAAGTTTGATGCACAAGAAGTTCCAGATGAGTTCTATGGGGGAGCTCACTTTCTTCTTAGGGTTGCAGGTCATGCAGAGAGATGATGGAATCTTTATCAGCCAAGATAAGTATGTGGCTGATATATTGAAGAAATTTGATTTCTCTTCAGTAAAAATAGCAAGCACTCTAATAGAGACTAACAAGGCATTGCACAAGGATGAAGAAGCTGAGGATGTGGATGTTCACTTATACAGATCAATGATTGGATCATTGATGTACTTAACAGCTTCTAGGCCTGACATAATGTTTGTTGTTTGTGCTTGTGCAAGGTTCCAAGTTACTCCTAAAGTCTCACATCTTCATGCTGTGAAGAGGATCTTTAGATACTTGAAAGGTCAACCCAAATTGGGCCTTTGGTATCCTAGGGATTCACCATTTGACTTGGAAGCTTTTTCAGATAGTGATTATGCTAGAGCTAGTCTTTACAGGAAATCCACAACAGAAGGTTGTTAATTTCTTGGCAAAAGGTTGATTTTATGGCAATGTAAAAAGCAAATAGTGGTTGCCAACTCAACAACTGAAGCAGAGTATGTTGTCGCTGCTAATTGTTGTGGACAGGTGTTATGGATTCAAAATCAAATGCTTAATTATGGGTTCAACTTTATGAACACCAAGATTTACATTGATAATGAAAGTACAATATGTATTGTGAAAAATCTAGTGTTTCACTCTAAAACCAAGAACATAGAGATTAGGCACTATTTCATCAGAGATTATTATGAGAAGAAGTTGATTAAAGTGATCAAGATTCATACAGATCACAATGTTGCAGATCTTCTCACAAAGGATTTTGATGTTAGCAGGTTTAACTTTCTGATTACTAGCATTGGATTACTTAATCTCTAAAGTATTGTTTGAAGGGAGGTTAATTAAGATTGGATAAAAGGGAATGTATCATTAAGCAGAAGTGGATGAAGGGCCAGGATAACCCACTAATCCCCATCACACATCCATATCTGCTCAACTCTTTAATGAAGAACTAATCACTGTTTTATCATCATCTTAACTCAAAAAGACCCACAAACCTAGGAAAGCCAAAAGGACCACTAAGATATCTTAGTCTAGTGGACCTATTCACCTTGTTGCAGATGAGACTGTCTATAAGGAGTGGGAAGACGGAATGGAAAGAGCTGCCACTACTGCTTCTAGCTTAAAGGCAGAGTAGGACAGTGGTAACATAAATAGGACCCAATCCATGGCAACACTTAATGAGCCTCTTCCTCAGGGAACTGGTTCAGGTAGTGGTCCCAGGTGCCAAGTTACCATATTGGGGGTGCAGAAGCTCAAACTAGGTTTGAGGTTGCATCTAAATAGTCCAATGATCCACCTCTCTCAAGAGTTAACACACTTAGAAGTGGGGAGGATAGTATGAAACTAGAAGAATTAATGGAACTTTGTATAATGGTTTGCTTACCAGTATCTACTTTCTATTCATGGGTTGTACATAAATATGGATCCTTATGAATTCTCACATGTCTATCTAGTTGTTTCTAGTGTGCTTGTGATGAATAGAGCCATGTTGGTGTATAATTATTGCAGAAATAGTTAATACTGTTAGACAACTCTTAGTACTGGTGAGCAGCAGTTAGTACTGCTAGGCCAAATGTTAAGACTGCTAGGCTTAACTTAGTACTGTTGGGATACCGTTAATACTGTTTGGAGCATAACTGATTTTTGGCAATTAAATATAGTTGTTGAGATATTTCTGCCAAATATTTCGCTTATAGGTGTGTATAATTTGGATAATTCTTGATCTTTCTTTCCCTTATAAGCTTTCTTCAAGATAAAGATTCAATCTTATTCAGTCATTCCAAGCAAAACCTTAAGCTCTTTCTATATAAAATCTCAATTGCTTTCACCCAACACACATAACTTTCAAACGCGTACCTAAACCCAATACTCAATTCGAATCTTGCTGTTTTAACTGCTTTCATAATCTACAATGGCAAATTTAAAGTACTATGATCAACACAACATGGTTGTTCTCTTGGAGAAAACAAATGGAAGTGAAGGCTTTCATCAGATAGTGGATTTTCTAAATGCTTCTCACATCAGGTTTTCTCTCTCTGAAAATCCTACTATCTATGATTCTTACATCAAACAGTTTTGGCAGATTGCTACTGTCAAAACACTTGATAATGGGGAACAAGAAATAACTGCCACACTCGATGGTCATGTTAAAACTGTTACTATAGCATCTGTTAGGAAATATCTCTAATTAACAGATGCTGGTGGTCTCAGTTCATTACTAAATACTGAAATTTTTGACCAACTCTCACTGATGAGGTATGCCATTACTTCTGATAAATTAACTTTTCAAAAAGGCCATTTTTTCCCTCAGTGGAAGTTCATGATCCATACCATTCTTCATTGTTTAAGTCCAAAGAAAATAGCTTGGGAATAGTTTAGTAGTAATATAGCAACTGCTATAATTTACTTGGCCACAAATAGGACTTTTAATTTTTCAAAATTGATTTTTGATGGTATGGTGAAAAACTTGTATAATCAAAGTAAATTTCTAATGTATCCAAGATTTATTCAAATCTTTTTGAACAAAAGGAAAAGGTCGCTTTCTTTATACAAAAGAATTTATATCACTCCTACCCTTACACCAAAATTGTTTAGTAACATAAGAAGGGTTACCAAGGGATATTCTAGGGAGGAAACACCTTTATTTGCCATTATGCTTGTTATTGACCAAATTGGTCAGGGTGAAGGATCATCAATCCCAGCTGGATCCTAACACACACCCCTTATGGCTCCATCTACTGAACCACATCCAGATACATCAGCTCAATCACCTATTACTGAACCACATACATCATCCCCACAATTAACTGAACCACCAACTTCTTCAACAATTAGGGAAACTATTAGACAGGAAGTTAAGATTCCTTAGTCTAACTTTCCTACTCAGACTCCAGTTGCAAATGAGGTTGCATTCATAGGTGTGGATGTTGTTTGTGGAGAGGCTGCCACTACTGTC
>BQNB010090188.1:10000-23061 GCA_026074375.1 Tanacetum coccineum | reverse complement strand
CCAAAACCAAGTTTACCAAGCACCACCATACCAAACACCAACCAATCAACCACCAATCAATCAAGTTTTACCTTACCAACCTCTAACAAACAGTAGGAGTGTCTAAAACAGAATTTGAAAATTATTCTAAAGCTAATGATGCGAACATGAATAATTTGCAAATGAAGTTGGATAACAGATGGCACGTAGGGACTAGATAGTATGCTTTTTCTCAGTCCCTCACCATTTGGTTTCGTGTCAATGTACCGTAGAAAACGTGATCTCTATTGTAAATATTTTCCTGGTCCAAGCATTGGTACCGATCTTTTGAACCAGCTGCCATGATATTGTTATGCATTTGACTATCTGTTGAGGATGTATTGACTGGAGTAGACATGATGAATGAATGGTTATGAATTATGAAGTGTGAAAGTTGTTGGATCTTAAGTGGATATGATGTGATTGAAGTTGTGGTTATGAATGCAATTAACGTCCACGGGATTTTACAGGTCTATGATTTAAACCGATAAAAAATTAACGGGATTTTATAAAATCAATAGAAAACCGTGAATGAATAATTGTTTGTTGTTTAAGGTTTGTTTGATGTTTGATTAGTCGTTTAAAGTCCTTGTTTATGGTTTGTTTTGATGCTTTGTTTAGGTTTAAGTTGTGTCGTTTTATAGTCCAAAGTCCGAAGTTTACTAAGTTAAATTGTCTTTAAAATACAAGCAAACCGCCTCCTAGATTTAAACCAAACCGCCACCAAAAATGTACTCAAACCGCCGCCAAGCAATTAACCAAACCGCCACCAAATGAGGCAAACCGCCGCCTGAATATTCACTAAACCGCTCCTATAGATTGAGCAAACCGCTGCCTAAAATTGACTAACTCGCCGTGTATTTAAATAATCAAACCGCTGCCAAACTTTTGACTCAAACCGCCGCTAACTTTGGCAACTCGCCGGCTAAGAAAAATCAAACCGCCTTGTAATTTTATAATCAAACCGCCTTGGATTTCAAATATTGGGCATGGTAACGATTCTTTTTGCCAATAAAATAATCAACTCGCCTTGTAACTTGTTCAAACCGCCATGATAAGTGGCAAACCGCCATGCATATGGGTCAAACCGCCTTCAATTATTAAATTCAGATTAAATCAAACCGCCTTTGACCATTTCTTTAAAACGTGGATCTTGTCCCTCCTTTTGTCAAACCGCCATGAAGAACAATAATAAAATAAGTAACCCACCTCGAAGAACACTAGCTCGAATTAAACAAAATCAATCCATATGAGCTTATTACCCATGAAACTAAGCTATAACATTTAATATTAAGTGTGTATAAGAAGATTAAACACACAATAACGCTTGTTTCCTTGTGAATCTTCCAATATGAAGCAACTCTCCACGAAGAACACAAAAAAATTCGAACCTTATAAGCTTTGATTTCGAACTAGAGCCTTGCGAATCTCTTGTAATAGCAACAATACAACTTCCTTTATATGTATAACAAGAGAAACAACACGATCAACCAACAAAATGAGCCCAACAATAACTTTTGAGCCGTGGGGTATTTTGCACAAAATAAGCCACGAGATTTAATGTTATTAACCACAACAGAATCACGAATCCACCCTTAAAGCTCTGGTACCAATTGTATGATCCCTTTAACACATACACTTCATATCATACACGGATCTAGATCAAGAAATATAGAAAAAGAGTGAGATGATTTCCTAGAGAGAGAAAGAAGAAAGAGAGTGAGATGGGAGAGAAAATAGAAAAGTGAAATATTATAAATGAAATCAACTTGTGTGTGTGTGTACCAGGCTTTAAGAGCTTGATGTAGTCCATACAATGCTTTTTCAACCTTGTATACTCTATCATGAAAGTCTGGATCTTTAAATCCTGGTGGTTGATATACATACACCTCTTCTTCAATCTTCCCATAGAGAAAAAAACTTTTTACATCCATTTGATACACCATAAAATCTTTAAATGAAGCATAAGCTAAAAAAAGCCTAATTGCTTTAATTCTTGCAACAGGGGCAAAGACTTCATCATAGTTAATCCCTTCTTCTTGTGTGTACCCTTGAGCAACCAATCTTGCTTTATTTCTTATCACAATTCCCCTTTCATCCTTTTTATTCCTGAAAACCCATTTAGTGCCTATAGCCCTTTTTCCATTTGGTAAATCCACTAAAGTCCAAACTTCTTGTAACTTGAATTGTAAAAGCTCTTCCTGCATAGCCTCTATCCAGCTTGGATCCTTCAATGCATGAATTACCTTTTTGGGTTCTTCCTGTGATAAAAAGCAAGCAAACAAGCAGTTTTGAAGGTCTTTATGGTTTGTTCTTTGTTGAATAGTACTAACAAACCCATGTTCCTTCAAATTCTTTGACATCTTTCTTGTTTGTGTAGCTGATTGCAAATATCCAATCACTTGATCAAGAGGATGATCTTTATGAATTCTTGTAGTTGAAATAGGACTGACTTGAATTGTTGTATCCAAGTTGTTTATGTCAGCCACTACACCATCATTTTCATCATCTCTTGTGAGGTCAAATATGCTATAATCTTCCAAAGCAGGCATATCTGGATCAAATGGAAGTTCAATGCTTGTTTTTCCACCAACAGCATTAACTTCATTTGTGCTAGCAGCATTAACATTGTTAGTGATGTTAACATTATCTTCCTTCTCTTCATCATTACATTCACTATCTTTTCTTGGATCTTCATCAACCTTCTTTCCATCATCACTTGAAGGTTTGGATCCATCATCATGAGAACTCTTTGGATCTTGGGAATATGGTGGATCAGCAGCCCATAATGGTAGCAAAATGTAATCTTTGACAGGTTTTGTCTCCTTTCTAACTTGACCTGCATTATCACTTGCTTTTGTACCTGGCAAATCCATTAGATTGTTGTGCCTGCAACAGTTGGCTCCTAATTTAGTGTTCTTGTTAGTGCTATCAATATCAAATAGCCAATCAGTCTACTATCCTTCAACTTTAGGTGTACTCTCACTAACCTTATATGAAAAATTTTCTTCTACTATCCTTGTTCTACTATTGAATACTCTAAAGGCTTTACTATTCAAAGAGTATTCAACAAAGAAACCTTCATCAGCCTTACCATCAAATTTACCTAAATGATATATGGTATTAAGAATGGTAACAAGACACTCAAATGGTCTCATAAAACTTAAAATTGGTGTTCTACCATGAAAAAGTTCATATGTGGTCTTGTTATGAGGCCTAACTACTAACACTCTATTTTGCACATAGCAAACAGTATTAACTGATTCTGCCCAAAAAGTAGTTGGCAACTTACCCAATCAGCTAGCATTAGTCCTAGCAGCCTCACTTAGTGTCATATCTCCTCCTCTCAGCACTCCCCTTTTATTTGTTTTGAGGAGTTTTTGCTCACTAAATTTGTTTCATAATACCCTTCATTTTACAAAACTGATTTATTTCTCTGTTTTTAAACTTAGTCTCATTATCACATCTAATCACCTTAACCTTGTGATCTACTAGATTCTCTATCCCATTTATAAAGGACCTAAGAATGCCACTAGTCTCATCCTTAGTAGCTAGAAAGAAAACCTATGTAAACCTATTGTAATCATCTGTGACAACTAGGCAATACATTTTATTCATAAGGCTTTTTACAAATGTTGGACCAAATAAGAGTCCATATGTAACAAATGTATAGGATGACTGATTTGAGTCTCTGTTTTGGGAATTACAGAGGATCTGTGCTTGCTTTCCTTTTGACAGCAATACAGGTATTGTCATTTTTCAAAAAGTTTAGAAGGTAAACCTCTTACAAGATTTCCTTTAACCAATTTATTCATGGTTTTAAAATTGAAGTGACCTAGCCTTCTATGCCAAAGTTTAGATTCATCAGGTGTGACTTTTGCAAAAAGGCAAGTTAAAACTCCTTTAGGAACTATGTTCTTTAAATCAATACTATACATATTGTTCTTTCTAGGAACCTAAGTAAAACTCGACTTTCATCAATTAACTTAAAGTTTGAAGATAAAATAATACATTCATTGTCATTAAAAAGAATACCATTCTTTTTATCACACATTTCCGAGACACTAAAGAGATTAAACTTTAACTCTCTCACAAAATACACATTTTAAAAATCTAGATTACCAGTTTTAATGGTACCTTTTTGTTAATACAAATAATGTCTAAAAACGTTATTTATATTTTTCGACCTCTCAATGTTTTGATAACTACAAAATGTAAAAATGTTTACGATAAAATTAAACGTTTACAAATTATTAATTGTAAAATTCCATTTCTAAGATTATTGATCACTTAAGGTATGAACAAACAAATCATTAAGCATGATTAGTTATCAAGAAAATATTTTTCTCTCATACATTATATTTTTACAAAAGATTTTCACAAAACTAATTATACAAAATATTTTATAATTAAAAGAAAAGTTTTATTAAAAACTTCAAATTTAAAATTCAAATTTTCCCCCCAAAACAGAAGCTTCTACACTAGATACAACATTTCCCACAAAAGACAAAAAAGGGAGCGGAGTCTAGGTGGCGGCCCCCTTATATATATGGGACCACCGAGACCGCCACCAGTTACCGTTGGATTCTCCTGTCTATAAATACTAGTCCACCCCTTGCTGAAAATCATTCCTCTTTGCACGAAATTTTTCAGTCTCTTCTTTCTCTCTCTAAAACTTCTTTCTCTTACTAAATATCTTGATCACTAACATACTTAGATCTTGTTTCAAGTGATCTTAT
The DNA here is from genome assembly GCA_026074375.1 of Tanacetum coccineum. NCBI lineage: Eukaryota > Viridiplantae > Streptophyta > Magnoliopsida > Asterales > Asteraceae > Tanacetum > Tanacetum coccineum. The sequence goes on along the minus strand of BQNB010090188.1, from coordinate 18,304 downwards.
CTTATCTTCTTCATCTCATCTTTCCTCTCTATCAAGTGCAAGAGAAGAACACTCGTATTCGCCAAGAAACAAAGTGTTGATTAGTGATCTCTCCTCTCTTCTTCTAAGTTCCAAATCTCTATTGTATTTATCTTGTGTATTTGTGTGATTTAGATATTGTGTAGATCCGACAGCGTAGATCTTGTGAGTGTGTATATCTTGTGAAGTGGTAGATTGGTTCTAGCTAAGATTAGGACTCGACATTTAGCTTAGTGTCGGAAAATAACGTAAGCGACGTGTAAACGATTTTCTCCGCCTAAAGGGAGCTTGTTGACATAGTGAAATCTCGAGTCGGATACTCGAGGAGTGGAGTAGGGCGAAGAGGTGCTTCCTAGCCGAACCACTATAAAATCTTGGTGTCTTGGTTTGGTTGGTTCTATCCTTATGTCTTTACATTAATATTGTTGTTATCTAGTTCTAGTTTAGATAGTTATTGCTTGTTCATATTGTGATTTGGTTAAACATATAACTCGGATCTAAACATTTTTGAAAGCAAACTTTTAAAACGCTAAAGAACTTGTAAACTATTCAACCCCCCTTTCTAGTTTCCACAATTGGTATCAGGAGCAAGGCCACTCAAGATTTTTAAAATATATTGTATTTTAAAGCTTGGAAGCGATAGTTTCTATGGATTCCGACAAATATCTAGAAGGGCAATCTATGCAAAGTCCACCACTTTTTGAAAGCGATAGTTTTATTTATTGAAAAAATAGATTCGAGACATATGTTAAATCAAAAGATCTAGATCTTTGCCATGTTATTACTAACGGTGATTTTCAACCCATTATTCAAAATCAGAAAACCAAACTTGATGAGGTTGTCCCTTTTGAAAAACAAAGTGATGAACTTAAAAAAAGGCTTGCGAAAAATAATGAAGCCAAAATGGTTATTTATAATGCTTTGCCAAGAAAAGAATATGAAAGAATTTTCATGTGTAACACGGCAAAAGAAATTTGGAAAACGTTGTTAATCACCCACCAAGGTAATAGTCAAGTCAAAGATAATAAGATCGACCTTTTAGTTCTACAATATGAACAATTCGTCATTTCCAAAGACGAATCTATAGATAGTGCTTTTACTAGATTTAATACTATTATTACTAGTCTTAAAGCTCTTGATGAAGGTTATTCTAGTAAGAACTACGTAAGGAAGTTTCTTAGAGCTCTACATCCTAAATGGAGAGCAAAGGTCACGGCAATTGAAGAGTCGAAAGACTTAACATCACTATCTCTTGATGAGCTCATTGGAAACCTTAAAGTCCATGAGATGATCATCAAGAAAGATTCTGAAATAGTCAAAGCAAAAGTTGAAAGGAAATCTCTTGCTTTAAAGGCTAAGAAAGAATCTAGTGATGAAGAGTGTTCGACTTCCAGGAGTGAAGATGAAGAATATGCCATGGCGGTAAGAGACTTCAAGAAGTTCTTTAAAAGAAGAGGTAGATTCGTGAGACAACCTCGGAACGACAAAAAGACGTTCCAAAGAAGCCGTGATGATAAGAATGGTAAAAATGATAGAAAATTCTTTAGATGCGGCGACCCGAATCATCTTATTGGAGAATGTCCAAAACCACCGAAAGATGAGAACCAAAGAGCTTTTGTCGGAGGCTCTTAGAGCCATAGCAGTGAAGAAGATGATGAGAAGGTCAAAAACAAAACTTGTCTTGTAGCTCATGCATCAAGTGAGGTATGTTCTGAATCATCTTACTTTAGTGATGAAAACTCATCAATTGATGATTTAGCTTTAGACAACGAATATGATAAGTTATGTAAAATGAGTCTAAAGATAATCACTAAGAACAAAAGATTAAAGAACACTAGAAATAGCTTAGAAAAGGAAATTAGAGAGTTAAAAGATAAATTTTCCACACTTGAGAAAAAACCAAGGAGTGATCTCGAATGCCACAATTGCCAATCTCTTAAAATTGAGAATGAAAAACTCAAAGAAGAATCCACTAGATTAAATAAATTTGAAAAGAGTACACATTGCTTAAATGAAATGTTAAGTAGTCAAAACCCTCCGATGATAAATTGGGTTTAATGTTTAATTCATTTGAAGCATCATCTAGTGGAACTAAGGAAATAAAATTTGTAAAAGCTTAGAAAAAGGTGTCCTCTGATGGAGGTCCCATAAATATGGGCGGCCCCAAAGCACTTAGGCGGCCCCCAAAATAATTATGGGACCGCCACCAGCAACGCCTGGATCTGAGAAAAGTGTGTCTTTTCAAAAATCTATTTTGGGTCCTAGACCAAAACACATAATTGTAAACAAAGCCAAAGTTCCCGTTGCTAGTGACAATGAAGTTAAACAATTCTATAAGCCTCTGTCAAAACCCGGAGTTGGATTTTCAAAACCAAACTTTAGATCAAAAACTCCACCTCCTAGAAGAGTCAATAATAATTATCCTCGTGCCAAAACACCGCAACCAAAAAGGAACGTTGGTCGACAAAACCAACCTCATGGCTTTCCCGTAACTTGGAACAACTTTCCTCGTCAAAGTTATATGCCATGGGAAATGTGTCTTCCATTTCCACATCCCAACCAATTGCATCAAATGCAAGGGATGTTTAGCACTAACAACTTTGGACCCATGAGATATTGGGGACCAAATGTTTGAGTTATTGTCTTATATAAATAGATATGCCTTGGAGTCGACTTGGAACCCGACGAATAGATTAAAGATAGCGGATGCTCTAAACATATGACGGGTAACCGAAAGATTATTCTTCCACCTTACAGGCATATATGATTGGTAACGTCATTTTTGGTAGTAATCTTCGCGGTAACATCATTGGAAAAGGTACGATTTCTAATGACTCTCTCAATATAGATAATGTACAACATGTTGATAACTTAGGATTTAACTTGTTAAGTATAGGACAAATATGTGATAATAAGTGTAGAGTACCTTTCTACTGGAACATGTAGTGAATTTCTCTAAGGAAGTAAAGTTATAGGTTAGAGGTTTAGGAAGACAAGTCTTATATGTGATGAAGTTAGGAAATAAGCCTAAAGACAAAATTTGTCTTGCAACGATTGATGAAAATTCCACTCTGTGGCATAGGAGATTAGGTCACGCTAATATGCGTCTCATTCAATCATTAGCATCTAAGGAACTAGTTAGAAACCTACCTAAGTTTAAGTTTGATCAACATTTTTGTGATGCTTGCAAAATGGGAAAACAAGCTCACGCTAGTCACAAAGCTAAGAATATAGTCTCAACGACTAGATGCTTAGAACTTCTCCATATGGATCTCTTTGGTCCATCCGCCGTACGGAGTTACGGAGGAAACCGTTACACCTTAGTCATAGTAGATGACTACTCTAGGTATACTTGGACTAGATTCCTTAAGGATAAAACTGAAGCTTTTGATCAATTCGAAATATTTAGTAGGAAAATCCAAAACCAACTAGGTTGTTCTATAGTGTCAATAAGAACCGACCACGGTAGAGAATTTGATAATGAGGTGCAATTTGGAGAGTTTTGTAATGCCAACGGTATTACACATAACTTCTCGGCTCCACGCACTCCTCAATCAAATGGCGTGGTCGAAAGGAAAAATAGGACACTTTAAGAAATGAGTAGGACTATGTTGAACGAGCAATCATTACCATAAAAGTTTTGGTGTAACGCCGTAGATACTTCAACATATATTCTCAACCGAATTCTCATTAGAGCCATTCTAGGAAAAACACCTTATGAACTCTTGAGAGGTAGGAAACCTACTCTTGACTATTTTAGAGTGTTTGGAAGCAAGTGCTTCATATTAAACACCAAAGACTACCTTACCAAGTTTGACCCAAAGTCATACGAAGGTGTCTTTTTAGGTTACTCCCAAAATAGTAAAGCCTACATCATCCTTAATAAACATACTAGGAAAATCGAAGAATCACTCAACGTGACTTTCGATGAAACTCCTCCACCCTCTAAGACATCACCCTTGGTGGATGATGACTTAGATGAAGAAGAAGCTATTAGGGCAACCAAAAAGAAAAACCTAGAAAATGTTGTTGAGGATGAAACACTAGAAATTGACGAAATAGTCAATATTAAGGAATCTAGGAACCATCCTTTAGAAAATGTCATAGGAAACCTTAACCAAAGAACCCTTAGGTCACAAGCTCAAAACCAAAGTAACTTCTTTTGTTTTATATCAACTATAAAACCTAAGAATGTGAATGAGGCTTTAGGTGATGAAAGTTGGATAGTCGCTATGCAAGAAGAATTAAATCAATTCATTGCTAACGACGTTTGGGAGTTAGTTCCACAACCTAAGAATATGACAATCATAGGAACTAAGTGGGTGTTTAGAAATAAATTAGACGAGAACGGTGTTGTTTTTTTGAAATAAGGCTAGGTTAGTTGCTCAAGGCTACAACCAACAAGAGGGCATCAATTATGATGAAACTTATGCCCTAGTTGCTAGACTTGAGTCCATTAGAATATTATTAGCTTATGCTTGTGCCTTAGATTTTAAACTATTCCAAATGGATGTAAAAAGTGCATTCCTGAACGGTTTTATCAATGAGGAGGTATACGTGGCACAACCTCCGGGATTCATTGATTTTGAAAAACCGGATCATGTTTATAAATTAAAGAAAGCTTTATATGGTCTTAAACAAGCACCCAAAGCTTGGTATGATAGATTAAAAGCTTTTCTTATTAAACATGAATATAAAATGGGAATGGTAGATAACACTCTTTTTACTAAGAAGAAAAGTTCAAATCTCATCATTGTTCAAATATATGTCGATGACATTATATTCGGTTCGACTTGTCAAGACATGTGTGATGAATTTGCCAAAATCATGCATGACGAGTTCGAGATGAGCATGATGGGTGAACTTAACTTCTTCCTTGGATTACAAATTAAACAAATGGAAGATGGTATATTCTTTAATCAATCTAAGTATATTAAAGAAATGCTTAAGAAATTTGGTCTAGAAGATTCTAAACCAATGAAAACCCCCATGTCCTCCGATACTAAACTCACGAAAGATGAAGAGTGTGAGTCGGTAGATAGTACCAAGTATCGAGGCATGATAGGTAGTTTATTATACCTAACGGCAAGTAGGCCCGATATCATGTTTAGTGTCTGCCTTTGTGCCCGCTTCCAAGAGGCTCCCAAAACCTCTCACCTTGAAGCGGTTAAGCGTATCTTCTGATACATTAAAGGCACTACGCACTTAGGATTATGGTATCCTAAGGGGACCGGCATAAAAATCGTAGTATATGCCGACTCTGATCATGCGGGAGACTATGTGGACCAAAAGAGAACTAACGGTATTTGTACGTTCGTATGATGTTGCTTGACATCTTGGTTCTCAAAGAAACAAACCGCTCTTGCTATATCCACTACCGAAGCCGAATACGTAAGCGCCGGAAAGGCATGTCAACAAGCACTATGGATGAAACAAGCTCTCATCGACTATGACGTACGACTTAACGACGTTCCCATCATGTGCGACAACAAGGGCGCGATTGACCTTAGCAAAAACCCAGTGCAACATTCTCGTACCAAACACATCGAAATTTGTCACCACTTTCTCCGTGATAATGTCCAAAAAGGACATGTCTCAATCGAAAAAGTACCGTCCGTCGACAACATTGCCGACATTCTCACTAAACCTCTTAAATGTGAATCGTTTAACTATCTACGTCTTGGTTTAGGAATGATGGAACACATTCCATAAATCATATTAAGTATACTTCTCATTCTTCTGTTTCAATTCTAGTCCGTGTTCCATTCCGTGTCTTGACAACTTAAAAACTTCATCCGAAGTACTTTGAGCATATTTATTAAGGCATTAATTGACATTGATTGCACCATTACACCATATGCATATGAATGTGTATAAATAGATGGCATGCAAATTAAAATGTCACTCCTCTTTGTAAAATTTTCGTCAAAAACTGAGTCCAAAACCCTTCACTGAGGGCGGCCCCCATACCATAGGCGGCCCCCCAATATATTTGGGACCGCCCGGATATTTATGGACCGCCATCAGCACGACTCCATCTTTTTACACTTAACTAAAATAATTTCTAGTTTAAAAAACCAAACTGACACCCTTTACCTGCAGCAAGTGATGATAAACGAACAAAGAAACCCAAACTTAAAATCAACCCTAAAACTATAATTGAAGATCAATCAAGAACAAGCATATTATTCAGGTTTACAACATCTTACAGATCACCACAATTGCTCATGTGTCATTTCATCTATTTTCTTTCAATTTTCGTCTAGGAGTTCATTTGTATGAACACCACAAAATTGAAATTTGGGGAATAGTTCGGAATCCCAAAAACTTAAAACCTACCATTAAAACTCTAATTGAAGACCAAATCAACACCTATAATCATTCACAACATCTTAAAGATCATCAATTGTAAGTCATTTCATTTATTTTCTTTCAATTTTAGTCTAGGGTTCATGATGAACACAAAAATTGAAAATTAGGGATTTTTGATTTTTCTTTCAATTTTGTACAATTAAGACTACTAGGATACAATGTATAACTAATATGCTTCCCGTAAACATAGGATTTTCATACATTAGTGAGTTTGTCAAAAAATTGATTTCGAACCAAAACCCTAATTTTATTTTGAAATCACTCACGTTAGGAACATCATAAAATTGGTGTTATGCATAATGATCTCATGAACAAAATTCGAGATACATAACTAATATGTATTTTTTGACTTGTTTGGATGAGCAAAATCAAATTAAGGAGCGTTTGGGTTAACTCTTTGGATTTTAATTCTAGGTCAAGTTAATCGTTACTCCACATTTATCACATTTTGGCACACACTAGGCACAAACTTAAATTACCAATACCAATGTAAGAAATTGAAATGTGATTTTATTATATTTCTAGGAAATCATGCCTCGTAAATCATCTGAAGACTGTAAAAACACAAGATACTACATCCTAATAATTTCAAATGAATTTCGTTAATTCATAAAAGAAAGACTAACAAACCTTAAAAGTCGCTACATTCATGAAGGTCGGGTAGTTTTTGAAAACTTTACGGATCTAAACTATGTTAAACAAATTTGTCCTCGCTTCATACTTGAGTTTTATAGTCAATACCAAATAAATTATTCCGATGAAGGTCAGATGTTTGTTAAATTTATGATTAAAAATCAATTCTTTCTTACTCTCTTGAAGACTTTGCTCAAATTCTTGACATACCTTGTGAGGGTGCGTGTGCCTTCACTGATAGATGGTCACTTGATGAGTTGGCGTATGGGGTCCCTTCAGATGGTCCATATCAAACCAACCCTCCTTCTCCTGATGACATCATTTTGTCTATTCGAATTGATCGAGAAGGTCAAGTCCGTCACATTCATCATGAGGAAGAAATTGATGTTCAAGAATATCAAGTTCTAACTCGTGAAATTGAGCCAACCCTGAAACCTTTGGAAGAGATTATTCTGGAAAATGTTTTTTTGTATGGGGGGTAATCCGGACCATGTTCCCGCATGTCTTTGTTATATGATTTATTGTGTTGTACACTCCGAAAAGTTCAATCTTACCTATTACATGGCAAAACCAATGGAGTGGGTCACTAAACAAAATAGGTTAATTTTACCATTTGGTATGTTATTAACCCGTTTGTTTAAGTTCATCATTAATGAAAATCCTGAATTATACAAAGAGTCTTATGTCTTGTATGATCGTGTCATGAATCCTCTTACCACTTAACTAGAGCAAAAACCAAGAAGAGATCATGGCACAAGAAGAGGTCGTCATTCCACTTCCTCCTCCACCTTCAATCAACCATCTTCATCTCATCACAACGATGATGATGATGATGGAAATAATGAAGGGACCTCGCATGCAAGTACTCCTTCCCCTATTCGTTATGTCAATTCGTTAACCAACAAAGTTCCACAAGTCTTTCAAACCCACCTAACATTGACCCTTACTTAGAACCTTTTTACACCCGTCAAACCAAAATCATCAACCGTCAAGTCCAAATTCGAGAAGAGTATCGTGGTGGATTAAGGTCAATCGGAAAAGGTCTCTGAAACTTGTGGAAACACATGAAGAAGTGACTTACTATGTAGTACGGGCAATATAACTTGCCTTGGATGATCTTTCGATTTTATCATCCTAAACACTTATTTTCATGGTACTTGAATTATCTCTATTATGATATGCATGCTTAGTTATTAACCAATATGCATACATGTATTTCTTTGATTGAATTTGGTATGATTAGTTTTATGAATCTCATTGTTAAGCATTAGATGATTCATG
>BQNB010090188.1:0-2500 GCA_026074375.1 Tanacetum coccineum | reverse complement strand
AAAACGCAGAATTTAAATGTCACTCTACCATTTTCTAAACCACCCCTACTGACCTTTATAAATTTTACCAAAATTCACAGGTTCAATATCATGAGTTTACTATCTCCATGATTTTTTCAGTAATTTATTTCCCCTCTTAAGTGCCTCAAATAAAATCAAACTTTTAACTACTCAGTTTCGGATCTGATTGAACACTAAAAAGTTTGGACCTAAAAACCATACTTAGAACCCAAATTAATAGACACATAGAACTAAACTCCTGTAGGTTGGCTAATCCTAATTCAAATTTTAAGTGGGGGTTTTACACCTCGTAATCTGACCTAAATCTGACCCGAATTTACTGCTTTGACAACTTTTCTCGTAACCAACATTTGAATGACTTCCCGACCTTAAAAACTTTTGAGGCCGGATGTTCTGGAAACTAGACTCTCTGAGCTACATCATAGACACCGGAAACTTGACAAAACCTATTGCCATCATCGAGATAACAGCCGAACAACACAGCCCTAAATTCTGCCCTAATCTAAATCAAGTTCTAATGCGATCTAAACCCTAACGAATACACCCATATGATCCTAATTAAACCCTAATCATTATAATATGATTAAACATCATTAATTTACAGATTTAATGAAACCCTAATTATCCATCTTAATAATTGTTACATGAATTAATGATTAATAATTAACAAAGATAAATTAATACTCACCTTAGAACTTGTTTTCTTCACAAAAAGCAAAACCCTAATTTTTTTCTCCTCTTTTCTCTTTGGTCGACCGGTTCTCACAAGGGGGAGGGTTTAGGGATTTTATTTTGTATTTATAGGCCTCAATATAAATCCTAGATAATTCCTAATTAGAATTTGTTTCCAATTACAACTCTTTTTTTTCTTTTCCTTTTCTTTTTCCCCAAAACCGGCCGAATGGCCCTTTATATATATATTTTTTATTTTATTTTTAATTAACTAATTACTTGTATTACCTTAATTTTCTACAAAAACCTAAGCTTATTTGCGCATACCTTTTTGCATAAACGCACTTTACTAAACCTTTAAAAATAAATAACTTTTCATTTTTATTAAACCTAACTTTCCAAAAATAGAAATTTCATTTCTTTCTTATTCTAACCACTAACACCTATTCATACCTAACATTACTAACACATAAATACGTATACATAATAATACTTACACGATAAATTACTAAAACGCTCAAATCACGAAATCATTTCCTTGTCACCAAAAGTGAACGAAATTAACTCCACAAAATCCAACACAAATCCAATCCCAATGAGACGATCACGCTCAATGGATTGATTACCAAATCTCACATATCCCACATAAACACATATAAACACGTATAAACACAAATAACACATAACCCATACATTGCAACAGATACATAAGTCAACACTAATAGTTTGACTAACCTGCCCAAGTCATGGTTGTCACAGTATCCCCTCCTTTAGGAAATCTCGTCCCGAGATTTAACTAAAAGGTTCAACTCTATCATTACCAAACAATTAATCGAGGATACTTATCTTTCAAGTAGTCCTCCCATACCCATGTTAACTCAAAGTTACACTTTGAATTCCAACTAACTCTCACAAGATATCTTACTGCTAACAACTTTGCCTGCCCACAAAGGGTACGCATAGCAGCATAACCGCTCCAAACGAAAAGAAACATCCAACTACCTGAACCTCGCCCGTCATCGAGGAGACTCGTCAAAAACCTTAAGTTGCGTAACAACGTCATTTACAACCCGGTCTCGCAACTCATCAAACAAGAACTGTCTTGAAACCAAGTTATAAGTTGTTACAAAGCCTAACGTTTTTGAAGAATCGGCTCGACTTCGAGTTTATTCATAAAATAACTTTAACCAAAACCACACAAACACATCTAAGGGCATACTAAGGTCTACAAGAAACCTTACGTACCCAACTTTAACTAAACCTCCCAATGATCCCTTGCTCAACGAACAAGTGTGGATACTTAGTTTACCTGAAGTCCTAAAGACCTCGCTTCGAGCCCAAATGGACCTTAACCACCACCATTCTACTACATTTTAACCTCTTAACCTCACGGTCACTATTCTCAACATGTTCTTTTACAAAACGAAAAGTTTTGTCAACCTTGATCTCATCCAATGGCACATGCAGGCCAGCATCCGCCTAACACTTCTTCAGGTTCGACACGTGAAACGTGTCATGTACACCACTCAATTCCTCAGGCAATCACAACCGATAAGCTACAAGACCAATTCTTTCAAGAATCTCAAATGGCCTTACATACTGTCGGTTACCCTTTATCACTTCACTTCATTAGATGTAGCTCGAATTCAAGAAGAAAAGAGAAGGAAAATGGAAGAAGTTTATAGAGAGGAACAAGAGAGAGAAAATGGTTAATTTACTTGCAAATGGAATTCTTACCAATGAACCAACACCATTTTCCTTGATGGAAAATGGTATATATACCCTTCACAACTACATGGGGCGTGTG
>BQNB010090187.1:3877-27212 GCA_026074375.1 Tanacetum coccineum | reverse complement strand
TTGTCCTATGTTATCATTTATGACTTTATGCCTTTATTATGCTTTGATATGACACCATGATTATGACGTTTCGACCTCCCTTCCGGAGTGGGTCGTTACAAAAAGTCAATAAAATTTGTGCAAAACACTTTGGTCAGTTGAGTTTTCATTATAAACTAATATTGATTCAGTTTTCAGAAGTTAAATTGTTAAAATGAATAAATTAGAGCTTATCTTCATAGTGTCAGCACCAGGGGAGTTTTTAGCTTAGGTTTTGATAGCTTGAGTTTGATTTTAGCTCTTTGAGCTTTTGCTAGTGAGTCTAGTGTGTTCATACACACTCAATAAGTGTAAGTAGTGCAAGTTTATCCACCTTAGGTATCCTGCACTTTTGGTCTTTGTTTGTGCCAATCGCACCAGCAGTACTAACATCAGTTAGTACTGCTGATCTTTAAGCTTCATTTTAGGCTAGATAAAATAGGAATTAGAAGCTTAGATTTAGGATTGTTTTAGTTTTCATATAGCTTAGGATTAGTTACTGCTTATTTTCCATTTCCAACTTCATTTACTAGCTTAATCTTGCTTTTAAAAGTCACTAAAAACCAAAAAGACCAAAAATAGTAGGTATATTAAAGTAGCTTTTAAATTCTAATTTTTAGCTTATAAGAATAGATCTTTTCATTTAGTTTTATAGTTTTATAGTTGTTAAGTAAGTTTCCAAGAGATTAGCTTCTAGATTTGCTTATTGAGTTTTTAAGCTTAAACTAATTTTGTGCTTTTCATGCTTATTCTTGAGTTTAGCATTTTGTCATTCAATTTCATATAGGTTCTAGTGTTATTAAGCTATTAATCTCTTCATAATTAGTTAAAACACATTATAGGCTTTATAGAACTACTCTTGTTTTTAAAAATGAGCTTAAATTGAGTTTTTTATAAGCTTGTAAGTGAAACCAAAGGCAAACACCTAGTTTCTGTAATCAGCTTTTTGATAAGCTCTTATTGAGCTTATTAGTGGTTTTTAGCTTATTATGCTTTTGTTAAAGTTGCTCACACCAGCTTAATCTCCAACTTTGATTTTATAAGTTTTTAATTTTAAGCATTTTTTGTTGTCAACTTATTTTTAAGGCTTATTTGGATTTAGTTTGTTGTCGAGGGTTAGCCTTAGGGTAGGAATTGAAACTTTAAAGTTTCTAGGTTAATCCCCTCGTTAGTTAGTTAGCTTTCATGTTAGTCCTTTAGGGATTTGCATAGCTAGTCCCTAGTTAGTTAAATAGTTAGTTTAATTAATTTTAATTAGTTTTAATTAGCAATTACGGTTTAGCTTTTAATAAGTTTAATTAAAGTTTTATAAAAAGTGAAAAATTAGGGCTTTTAATTTTTATTAATTTCTGCACATTTTCATTATTTAGTGTAATTTTTATAAAATTTTTTGGAATTTATTTTTAATAGTTTTATTATCTTTATAGTTTTTAATTAGTTTAAATTTTAGAAAAATCATATCTTTAAATCTAAAAAGCCAAAAATAGTAAGTCCTTTTTCTAAAATATTCTTTTTACTTATTTTACTTAGGAAAAATATAATTTCAATTATTTTCTATTTTTTGGATTTAATTAGAATTAAATAGTTTTTAATTGATAAAAAAAATTCAAAAATAATCTAAAAAATATTTTTATTTTTCTTAAAATTTTCTCTTATTCTAATTTAGGTGTAGAAAATTATTTTGCAATCTTAGGATTTAATTCTAGTCTATTTGCTTAATCGTCATGTTTTATTTGTTTCTCGTATTTGTTTAATTGTTCTATTTTAATTGTTGCTTTTTATTTAGTAGTCATAGATCATCAAATCATCTATTTTCTTATTCAAATCATAATTCAAGCTTAAACGAGGTTTCAATTTCACTAGTCGTTTGGGAAATGACCCGGGTGATCATATTTACCCGGTTAAATATACGTATTATATATTATATTATATATATTTTTGAGAGTGAATTTTCCTTAGAGGATTTTCTTAATTGCTCTTTGAAGTATTATATTTTATATATATTTTATAGTGTATTAAAACTCTACACCAGCAACCTTAAAAGAAACAATAATTATTATGCTTATATCTAACACATATTAAAAACTGAGAGAGCATACGTCAGTAGAGTAGCCGTCAGTAGAGCATACTGACTCAAATTTAACACACATTAAATTTTACACCAAACACTTATTTAATACACTTTACATTTTATCTACCTGCATTTGCTCTACCAGAATTTAATATGTGCTCTACCTAGTACTTTCAAAACGTGTATTTAATTAGCTGAAGTAAGTATCAAATTCATTTTGCTTTATCAACCTTAAACACCTAAAGTTATTTTTTTAGACAAAGAATGTCATCTATAGACACATATTCAACAACAAAGGATCTGATTTTTGATGAGTGGGTGTATGTTTCTTTACTTTGTTTTCTTTTAAATGTTTATCTTTTTAAATTTAAATACTTTAGTGTTATGATCTATTTTTAAATTATTTCATTTGGTTTAAGTCTCTTCCGTGTAACCCGTTTATTCCATTGTTTAAAAAAAAAAATAGTGTAAGTTTTGCTTTATGATTTTTAGTTTTATTCTTTTTATGCAGCACAAACCGAAAATCGATCGGCAATCTCAAAAACGTCGACAACAACAAACTCTTTCGGTTGTTGTTGAAAATTTTGATTTAGAAGAACCAATTGTCGATCAAAACATTATTGCAATGGCCGACAATCGTACCATGGCCCAAATGTTACAAGCTCCCATCGAGGGGTATGAAGATGCTATAGTTGTTCCACCGATTAATGCTAACAATTTTGAGCTTAAACAACCTTTAATCAATCTTGTGCAAAGTAATAAGTTTACGGGTAGACAAGACCCTCACAATCACCTTTGATTTTTCAACAAAGTCGCTTCAACGTTTAGACATCCCGAAGTTCCGAACACTTCGATAAAGCTTTTGCTTTTCCCTTTTTCTCTAGACGGTGAAGCTCGAGATTGGCTAGACAAGGAACCTCCAAGATCAATTCTCACATGGGACGACCTTGTTGCAAAATTCATAAATCAATTCTTCCCACCTTCGAAAACAACTTACCTTCGGAACAAAATCACCAATTTTTTTCAAGAACCAAACGAAACCTTCAATGAAGCATGGGAACGTTTTAAAGGACTCCTTCGTCAATGTCCTCACCATGGCTTCTCGGAACTACACCAACTCGATACTTTTTACAATTCTTTGAATTCCAACGATCAAGATGCCTTAGACTCCGCCGCGGGTGGCAATTTTTTAGACAAGATGCCTCAAGAAGGGTTAGCGATTATTGAAAGCAAGTCAAAAGTTCGTTACTCAAGAAGTCGTGCTAGTGATTCAAGAGTGAGTACGGATGCTCCTCTTTCTAATTCTTCACCTTCTAATAATTCTTTCGATATTCAACAATTAGCCGCTTCTCTCGAGGATAAGATGACTATTAAGATGAAACAAATGATGAATGAAATGAAAGTCTTTTAGTTGTACAACTTTACAACCCGCATCCCGTCAAAGCGGTTGAAGAAGTATGTGTTACGTGTGGATCGAATCACAATTTTAACCATTGTCCGTTAACTCGAGGTGGAAATGATTTTCCCTTTTTTCATGAACACATCAACAATATTTTAACAAACCGCAGCCATTGGCAATTTTCCCCAAAGAAACCAACCATCGAATTTAGCAAGTCAAATGAAACCACCGGGTTTCAATCAACCGAATGTTCAAAACAACCAAAACCGTTACCAAGGAACCAATTTCAATTCGAATCAAAACCGTAAAAACCAACATTAATCAAAACCGTCAAAACACAATCAAAATCAAGTTTCAACCACCAACCAATCAACCACCAGTTTACCAAGTACCACCATATCAGGCTCCTACGCCTCAAATCCAAGGTGTTTCGAAAACAGATTTTGAGAACTACGTCAAGGCAAACGATGCGGTGTTGAAGAATGTTCAAAATCAAGGTCAAAATTTGCAAAATCAAATGGCTAATGTTACGAGTTTGTTGACAAGTCTTTGTGATAATTTCAAAAATTCCGCCTCCACTTCAAGACCGGGTACTCTTCCAAGTCAAACCGTAACTAACCCTCGTGAGCATGTTAATGCTATCACCACAAGAAGCGGTAAAACTTTGGAAGAACCTTCGACTCCTCTTGTTCCTACTACTCCCGTTGTTTCAAATCCTCAAAAAGAACCCGAACAAAACCCGGAGACGTCAACGGAAAAAGTGCAAAATCCAAATTTGGAAAATACCGCACATGTCCCACCTCCGGAGGAAGAAGAATCCATTTTCATGGAAATCCCAAAACCAAAAGCAAAGAAAACCGTTAATGTTGAAATTCAAGATCTTAATTCTCCAAGACCTAATTCGTATCCATCTAAACTTCCATACCCCGAGAGGATGAAAGTGAGAGAGAACGATAAACCAAGTGCTCAACATAGCCGGTTTTTGAAGATGTTCAAACAACTCCGTTTAGAGATTGGATTGAAAGATGCTCTTGTCGAAATGCCGAAGTTCAACAAATGGTTAAGCTCGTTGCTAAGGAACAAAGAGAAGCTCGAGGAGATTGCCATTACGACCGTGAATGCTGAATGTTCCGCTATCATCATGAACAAAGTTCCCGAAAAGCTCGAAGATCTGGGAAAATTTCTTATCCCATGTGCTTTACAAGAACTCAATAGGACTAGTGCTTTAGCCGATTCCGGAGCTAGCATTAACCTTTTACCTCATTCTATCTACAAGAAACTTGGGCTTGAAGCTTTGACTCCTACTCGAATGACACTCGAGCTTGCCAATCGTTCCATTACTCACCCGATGGGCATAGCCGAGGATGTTGTAGTTAGAGTTGATGATTTCACTTTTCTTGCGGATTTTGTGGTGGTTAATTTTGAACCAAATCCGAGAGTACCTATTATTCTAGGAAGACCTTTTCTTCGCACCGCGAAAGCTCTCATCGATTTGTATGAAGAAACATTGACTTTAAGAGTAGGAAAGGAAGAACTTGTTTACTATGCCGATAAATCTGAGAAAAACAAAAATAAGCATTTTGTTCACGCCATTTCTGTAATCAATTTCTCAAAAGATGATCCTTTTAGTGGCAGTACCACTACTCATTCTGATGATCCTTCTCCTAGTTCTTCTCCGGTGAAGATTAGTGATAATTTTGAGAAGTTCGCCGATGAACTTGCTCTTCTTGATTCGTTACCACCGGGTAATGATGATTCGACTCTTAAGAAGGTCTTGCATGAAGAGAATTTTCAAGCTAATTCAAATCCTCTTTTTGAATTTGATGACAATTTCAAATCTAGCACCATAAATCCTCTTTTTGAATTTGATGACAATTTCAAATCTAGCACCATAAATCCTCTTTTTGATAAAATGGAAGAAAATGTCGAGATCAAAAATTCCAACGTTTCCGATGAGCCAGTTTTACTCAACACACCTTTATCTGATAAGGTTAAGTGTTTTGCTCCAGAAGACAATAATGATGAGATCGATGATTTTCTAGCTATGGTAGAATTTTCTAACTTTGAGGAAGGTTATTTCGATTCAGAAGGAGACGTAATTTCTCTTGATAATCTACTTAGTGATGATGCTTCCCATAATCTCGCTTCTGAAGTGATTTCCGATCATGAACCATGATAAGTGTAGAATACACATATCTATTTATGCCTAAAACATCCCAAATAAACCCAAAATAGACCAAAAATGGCAAAAATATGCTTGTATTTGTGTTTTGTGTGTGCAGGAATGGATAAGTCAAAAAATCACAAGAATACAGTCAAATTTGAGCAAGCATGGACACGAGAATTAGAAGAGTACAAAAAGAAGCCAAAGATCCAAAGCCGAAGCCAGAAAAGTCAAGCCTCGGTCAAATCCAGTCAAAAATGGTCAATAAAAGTCAACAAAGCCCAAAACCCTAGCCCCTTTCCTATTATAACATCCACAAGGGCTAAACGTGCACTTTTTGAAAGTTATTTATAACTAGAAATGGGAGAAAAGAAAGAGAGGGACTGAAAGTGCAATATCCTCAAAGTTCAAAATTTCCTTTACCCGTTTCAGTTATAAAATAGGCGCAAAGTCATTTTTACTATTCATCGTCTCCTACAAATCACCACATGCATAAAATCAAGGGGCAAACGTCAATCAAGGGGTTAGATGGTCAATTAATGAGCTCCTAAACACAATGGCAAGGACAAATTAGTCTAATCAAGAGGGAATAATGGTTCACTCAAGCTCCAAGGACACGTCATAGCAAAGAAGCACAAAGTTATGTGGGTTTTTTGTGCTAAATCACTTAGAGAACTAGCACAAACGTCACATCAAAGAATGACATGCTGGCAATCCTCAGGTGTCCACAAATCAATCCAACGGCCACAATAGAAGCTCAAATGATTAAAGAAATGATTGGTTGAGATTGAAAGTTTGGAAAGCAAGGCAAGAGGCTAGAAGGATCCAAGGCAGCTTATAAATAGGGCCTCACTTCTCACACACACGACACCTAGTCATAGCTTAATTTAGTAGTAGCTTAAATTTTAATTCTTAGCTTAATGATGTTTTAATCTTGTAATTTTCCTTTAAAAGTACTGTAAGCAAGTTTTTATTAATGAAATTTAGTTTTTCTAAATCTCTCCTAGTTACTTTTTCATAAGTTCTCTTAAATAGCCAATGTGTCTCAATAAGCTAATAAGCTCATTTTAAGCTCTTTCAGTCTATAAGTTGAAATAGAGCTATTTTAATTCAGTGTTAATCTTACCTAAACCTTAAATCAGTTTAACTTACATGGACCTTATTGGAAATGAGCCTTTTGGAAGGGGATCTTAACTTGGAAGAGATCCCAAGGACTTATACCCTAGCTTATTAATAAGCTAGGGAGCTTGTAGCTGCCCTATTGGGAACCTTTTGTTTAGCTAAAGGTTCAAGTAAGTTTTCATTTACTTTTCATAATTTCATTTCTAGCTTAATTTTAGCTTAATAGTATAGATCTGCTTATTAGCTTATTCTCTTTGCTTATTAGTGCTTATTTGAGTTTAATTTAGCTTAATAATCATAGTTGTTTGTCTGTTTTTAGTTCTCTTAGTTTAGATCTTAGTTTTTCATATAATTGTCTTAAAATCCTCTAAAAAAAACCAAAAATATAGTAAAATAGTATATATCTTAGATTAATGCTTATTTAGTTGTTAAGTTTTGTTAATTAAGTTTGTTTTAAGCTAGTTTTTATCTGGTATTCAGTATTTGTTCATTAGATTTCTCTTAAAGAGCTTTTCTCAAACCTGTCATAGTCTAAAAGGGGTGTTTGGTTTAGTGCACTTTGACCTCAATAAGTCAATTTAATTTGTGCAATTGTTGATCTAAGCCCTCCAAGGCTTAGATTTTGCTTTCATTGTGTTTATACACTCTATTTGAGTGTGTCTAAGTGCAGGTCTCCCTTAGGAATCCTGCACCCTTGGTTTGCATTTGTGCAAAGTGCACCAGTACTAACTAAAAAGTTAGTACTACTGTCACAGTTTGTACTGCTACCTTTGGCTTAATTTTTAGTTGAGTAAAAGAAGGATTTAGGTTTTTTAAATTCAAGTTAGAAGTAATCTAGGTATAGCTTAATATGGTTTAGGTTTTAGTTTTCAATTTACTGCTTATCTTCTTAGCTTATTCAGCTGTAAAAAAAAAGAAAAAAGAACTCTACATCAGCAGTACTAAGTTAGTTAGTACTGCTGATATTCAAATCCCTATTTAAGCCAGTAATTATTCCTTCAAGTTTTAGAGTCCAGTGTAGCTTTTTAAGGTTTTTAGCTTAATTAGATTTTTGCTTATTGCTTTTGTTTTCTGAGTTTGCCTAGTTCATGATTAATTTTAGTAGCTTAAAACTGAAGTTCTCTTCCTTTCTGGCTTCCGATTGAGCCCTCAAAATTTGTTAGGAAGTTTAACCCTATATCCTTAACCAAGGCTCGAACTCAGTAGGCAGGCTTAGCTTCTTTCCTTTCGACTTAGCATCCAGCCACATGTTTCGCCTTTCCTGTATGATATTGAATTCTCGCAGTCGTAGTCGCTTAACAATTCCTAACAACGTCTTTGCCCTCATTTTCAGCTCTTTTCTTGATTTTTTTCGAGTATGTGTTGCAAACTCTTATGATCGGTGAACACAATGCACTTTGTACCGTACAGATAATGTCTCCACATCTTCAAGGCAAACATTACTGCACCAAGCTCTAGGTCGTGTGTGGTATAGTTCTTCTCATGAACCTTTGAGTTGGCGGGATGCATAAGCTATGACTTTCTCCTCTTTTGCATCAAAACCGCGCCCAACCCTTTATGCGAAGCATCGCAATACACCACGAAGTTCTCACTTCCTCGGGTAATGCCAAGATTGGCGCACTACTCAACTTTTGCTTCAACAACTGAATGCTCCAGCTTCTGCCATTTTCTCCCCATACAAACTATCAAGCTCATTCTGATACAACTTTGTCATAGGTCCTAGGGCGATTTTTAAGAAGCCTTCGATGAATCGTCGGAAGTAACCGCCAAACCCTAGAAATTGACGAATCTCGTGGTGTTGTCTTGGGCGAGACGCCCAATCCTTGATTGCCTCATCTTCGTGGGATCAACGTGAATGGCCCCCCCCCCTTCACTATCAATCACTGACCAAGAAATTGTACCTTCGCCCAGCCAAAACTCGCACTTTTTAGAACATGGCGTACAATTCTTCCTTCTAATAAATTCAAGATCACACATTTGGATTAGAACAAAAGATCATCCGATGAATACTATCATTAACCTATCCCAGAAATGGTTTGCACACTCCTATTCATCAAGTCCATGAAAAACTGCTGGTGCGTTAGTCAAACCAAACGGCATTACTTGGAACTCGTAGTGACCATAGCGAGTCCTAAATGTTGTCTTTGAAATGTCTTCCTCACGAACTCTGAGTTGATGATAACCAGATCTTAGGTCGATCTTAGAGTAGAACTCTGATCCTTGCAATTGATCAAACAAATCGTCGATTCTCGGAAGTGGGTATCGGTTCTTCACAGTAAGCTTATTCAGTTCATGATAGTCGATACACATTCGAAAAGAACCATCTTTCTTCTTAACAAACAAAACTGGTGCTCCCCAAGTGAGGAACTCGCCTTGATAAATCCTCTGTCAGAAAGTTTTCTTGGTCAAATGAAACAACATCATTGCATTTCGGCTGGTGCTAATCGATACGGTGCTCGTGCTACAGGTGCAGCACCAGGGACTAAGTCGATTTGAAATTCAACTTGTCGAGCAGGCGGTAATCTAGGCAAATCTTCTGGAAAGACTTCTAGAAATTCCTGTACGATTGGCACATCCTCAAGTCGCCTCTCCTCTGACTTATCCTCAGCCTTCTTGGATGTAACTTGTGCCAGATAAACTTGACATCCTTTCTCAATATACTTTTGGGTCTTCGTGCACGATATTATATTCAACTTACTTCCACCGTCGCAACTATCACCTCGGATTATCAACACCTCATCTCCATAAGGAATACAAACGATCAACGCGTGGTATTTCGCCAACCAATCCATACCAATAATGACGTCAAAACTACCAAGTTCTACGGGCATAGATCTATGTCGAACGGATGACCTAGCAATCCTAACGTGCAACCTCTAAGAACAATATTTGTTTCTGAAATCCTTCCATCGACAATTTCCACGAAAACAAGTAGTCAAAGTGGGTTTGTGTAAACATCAATCAAAGCACTAAAGGTAGTTGACAAACAAAACTGTCAATCGCACCCGACATCAATAACCATAAAGCATAACATTAATGCGAAGAAACTACCGTAGACAACGTGGAATCAGGATTGTTCCTCCTCCACCAATGGCGTAAGCTCTCGCCGTAGTTTTGTTACCTCCAGTCTGGTTTCCAGTCTTGTTTCCATTCTTGTTTCTTGTCTGGTTTCCACGGTTTTGATTTCTCAACTTGGGACAATCCTTCTTGAAATGTCCTGGTCTTCCACACTCATAACAAATAATTCACTGCTGATTCCCTACTGGAGCCCTCTGAGTGTTTGGAGCAATAACAGCCCTACAATCCCTAGTCTGATGTCCAACACTCTTATAGTTTCCACACCTCATAGTGCACAACCCTTCATGGTGCAACCTACACTTATTGCAGTAGGGTAGTGGCCCAGCATATCCTTTTCTTTCATTGTTCCCAGCCGTATAGGCTCTGGCCACATTCTGCCCACTAGTATTTTGCCTCTTGAACGGCGGTTGCTGTCCACGGTTATCCCTTAGATTACTCTCCATCCTTCTCTTATTCTCAGCACAGTCCTTGCAGAATAACCTAGGACTTTCTTGTCCTATCAATTGGTTAGCAATGCGTATAGCATCCTAGAGTCTGGCTGGATTTGCAGCAATCACATTCCCTTGAATGTTGTCCGGTAAACCTCTAATAAACCTTTCCACTCTGTCTTCTTCATTAGGGACCATTCTAGTACACAACAAAATTAACTCTTGAAACCTTTGAGTGTAAGCAGTCAAGTCGTTTCCCTTCACGGTCAGATTATACAATTCAGTCTCCATCTTTTGAATTTCATTCCGATGGACAATACACTTACTGTCATCACCTTCATTATTTAAAAACCCAATTCATGGATATGCAGCCTCAACACTAATGGTTCTCTTATGAGAGTTCCACCAGGTCAAAGCACTGTCCTGCAGTGTGCATGTAGCATACTTCACTTGATACTTCAGTGGACAATTACTGATATTGAACACAGTCTCCATCTTCTCAAACCAGCGGGTCAATCCGACAACGCCTTCAGTTCCTGAGAAATTATGTGGCTTGCACTTCAAGAAGTCTTGGAAAGTGAACCTCCTAGCCAAATTACAGAAACCTCCATAGTCCTACATGATGCCCATGTATCTGTTTCCATTTCCGTCTCCTCCATTTCTATTTCCTCTATTTCCTCCATTCTCGCCTTCTTGTTCATCCACATTCTCATTCAGGGGTTCAAAGGTCCTGGCAGGCTTCACTAGCCTCTATCTCTTCAGCTACTCGGCGAGTAACCAATTCTTCAAACTCCTCACGGGTCATAGACGCTCCAGATTGTGTGTTAGGCATCTTCCTATAACACAACAATATAACGCTTGGTGAGATTTCTAGGTGATGCAAGATCACTAACGGTATTAAATAAAATTTACGGTAAATCACATAGAAAATACACGATCAAAATACATATTCACGGAAATCCCATATGCATGACACAAAAGCATAAGTAAATGAAATCATAACATCATATCATAGATAAACATCAATTTCATATCATCGAACATAAGTGATTACATCACAACGTTTCAAAATACAGAAAATACGAGTTCTAACACTACGGTCATCACTAAACGCTACTACTAAATACTGCAATACTGACGAACATCTCTAAGAACGGTAGCCCATGTGCTTCCTAGCACACGCCTCAAGTCTGCCAACTCTCACTCGGTCATAAAATCGAAGTCGTCGCATCTGCCTTAACTCTCTCTGCACACGTGACATGCCGCACTAGAGTCGGTCAACTCTCGACCTCAACACTCATGGGTGCCTCAAAGCCTCATTTTATCCCTCACAACTCAGCAATCCTCTCACAAAGCCATAACTGCCGACTCAACCGCAAAAAATCCTATTTCCCTGCCTCTCATCTTAACTCCCTTAATAGTCTGTATGCGATGGACCTGGGATAGCTTTAGTGTGATCATGAAATCTTCTGAAACCAAATCTCTAATGTCTTATAGTAACCACACTCTCTAGCCCTCCTGACAGGCTCAGGATATCCTCTGTGATCACATGGTGCGTAACCCTCCGCTCTTCAACTCTGACCACCAACTGGTTCCTCTCACACCCGTCTCTGTCTCATCTCGATCAATAGTCTCACAACAACTCTATCATCATCCTCTATCCTTAATGAGCAACTGCTAAGCAAAACACTCGCAATCGACAATCTCTGCCAGGAATCTCTGAGATCACTATCCTTCGTCTAGAAAGAATGAGCTCATCACCTAACCCTTGACAAAGCATCATCCCCAAACTAGTACTCTCTATGATCAACATCAAAAACCTCTGGCCAAATAACCAGAATCCTTAACTCTCTTAGCGGATGGATATCTAATCAGCACGGACAGGTATAAAGCTCCGTATACATGGATGATCAGGTACAGATGTCATGGGGACTACGACTCTTGCGAGATAGCCCCCGCAGAAGATACCTCTGTTAAATCTGGTGAAGAATGATCTGACAATGAGTGTCCTCGAAGAAGGATCAATGAAAGCATCCGAATGAAAATCGATGATTTCCTCTGATGATGAATCTGAAGAAGACATGATTAGCGAGAATGTCTCTCAGCAAAGAGATGAGTAGGTAACGTCAAAACCCTCTTCCCTTGCGTCATCATGTGTACCGGCCCATTAAATGGTTACGGTACGGTCGACCATTGGGGATAGGCTGTCCAGTAGCTAGAAGCATAACTCGATGACTAGGTATGATAGGTGACTCTGGGTAGAAATCGTTAATCTATGAAAGGTTATCGATGGTCGTTTGATAGTGGTTTATCTGGTGTTATACGTCTGTATGATCATCATCCGATGAAAGAAATGTTGAGGTATCCTGGTAATGGTGGTATGTGGTCTGATGATGGATCCTTTGATGGATCAGACTCTAAATCAGATGCAGGTGAGTAATCAGGTAAAGCTGGTGTATAGTCTGGAGATGGTGGTATAGTAGGTGATGTGGTAGGTGTCTCTGTGGGTATCACTGGTGTGTCAGTCTGAGTAGTAGGTGGAGTAATCACTGGTGTGGTGTCAGGAATAGTAGTAGGGATAGTACCGAACAAAATCACTCATCCAGCAGGTGTCCCCACGCTATCCTCAGATGAATCCGAAGAAATCGAGATAACTGAAATAGCCATAACCTGCACAAGCAAAGTTCATATAAATCATCTTTATATCAACCATGCATGATGCAACAATATGAATGGGTGAATGGGTAACTGAATGAATGCAAAGTGAATGAATGAATGAATGAGTCATCGAGCACGTCATGATAGGATGAAATAAGAAATACTTAGAATTATTAGATATACTTAGTATTTAATACGTATATATTATTTACGTAGCACTTAGTTATGTATACGTACTATGTAAGATCACGTAAGGCACATAATCACGTAGGATCACATACTGGTTATAGTCCAGCCTAGTTTATACTACCTGGTTCTCTATAACCTTGGCTCTTGATACCAAACTGTCACACCCCCAGACGGGGCCTGGACGGAACACGTGTCCGGAGGCGTGACTTGATTGATCATCTCAAGTACAAAGCATAAAGAACGACCTCTAAGGGTACGTTTTAAAAATAAACACCCTTGCATAGATTGAAAATAATAATAATAAGTTTTACATAGATTAAATTTAAAAGATTCAAGTTAAAATGCGGAAGCTTAAATAAGTTCAACAACGGTATTTAAAGACATAGATAAATCTCTGGTAAAGCGGTACAGGCAAATAGACTTCACATAAGTTAATCAACAGCATCCATGCTAAGCACCTGAGAAAAACATCTTAAAACGTCAACATAAAGTTATAGTGAATTCATAGTTTTAGTTCAAAACGTTATTATATTGGTGACCACAAGATTTCCACAGACGTATGCGACATTTATAAAAATACAACTTCACATAAAAAGGTGAATTTAACGTTGCCGCAAGACTCATGACACCTGAAGCTAATTAGTTATAAGCAGTATAATGCTAGGTTAGAAACAAGCCCCGAGTAATCAGACCAAGACACCTTCTTCAGTTCGACATGGTATATATCTGAGTTAACGGCACCCCCGTGGGTAGTGAGCGCTACTCACCCAGATATGGATAATTAGTCCCAATAGATCTATTTATAACATTCGCCTCGCCTTGACCGGAATCCTCCAAGTCAAGAAACTGACGTTTCATTATAAGTGGTGGCAATAGAGGTCAAAACGCTACTTAGGGCAACACGAAAACATGGAAAATCTACAACGGCAAAGTACTTGTGTCCAAGTTTAAAAAAAGCAAGCACTGTTTTCTCCAAAACCCCAATTTATAAAACATTTATTCAAAACGAGTAAAAGAGTGGGTCTATGAACTCACCTGATGATAAGGTAAAAGGTTAGGAGTGGGGGGTGGGGGGGGTATAAGGGGGTTTGGGGTTAGGGGAGTATACGTCAAAAGTATGGTCACTTGCAATGACGTGGTACACCGTGTATGACCTAATAAAGAATAATGGAGGTTTTCGATTTAACTCGGAAGTTAACGAACTGACCAAAGATTCATGCACTGTTCATTGTCATTTTTAGTAACGTTAGTTTTGTACATGAAAACTTAGAGACGAGGTATTTACGAACGTACATAAATAATATTATATTACTTATATAGATATTATATATGTTTATTGTTAATACATAAGTAAACTTGTTATTTATCGTTTAAAATAATACCAAATGTTAAGGTAATTTAATCGAAATATTTTATCAATTTATGTTTTCCAAATCA
The DNA here is from genome assembly GCA_026074375.1 of Tanacetum coccineum. Lineage (NCBI taxonomy): Eukaryota > Viridiplantae > Streptophyta > Magnoliopsida > Asterales > Asteraceae > Tanacetum > Tanacetum coccineum. The sequence goes on along the minus strand of BQNB010090187.1, from coordinate 12,648 downwards.
GTTTCTAAGTACAGTAGGAATTTTATAAAATTTCTGGCATGACCCGTGTTTCGTGTTTACATTTTTTCCAAAGTCTAGACTTTAATAAAAACCACTTTCAAACCACTTTCTAAAATGTTACAAATTTATTCATCATCAAATCCAATACTAATTTGGTAACGTTCGAACGACTAAAAATATTAAAACGTAAAACATCTAAATCGTACACCTAATTAAATAAGTCACTCACGAACCTTATCCAATAAACTCACCGTAGCTTTTTATAACTTTGTGTTTGCATATATGTTTGGCTTTTGGCCCGGTTAAGTCCGCAAATGTAGTTTTACTTATACTTACCCATTTAATCCGATAAGCAAAATATTAAGTAATAAATACGTGACCTCAAGATAAGCTATCAATAAGTCAAGTATAATAAGCCAAACCATATGAGCTCAAAAATAATCTCATGGTGTTGGGTCTTGTATGTGGGACGTTGGCTTTACGCTTTAATAAACTAAATTCGTGCTAAAATATTGAGCCGAAAAAAGTTAAATCATTTGTCCTTTCACAAAAAGCTAGAAAATAAGCTAACAAAAATTATATGTCAAAACAAAATAAGCCAAACAATAAACCTTTCTTTATTTTCTAGTTGAGCCGAAACATGTAATATGAGAGCCCTAATAAGACTCAAGAATAATAAAATAAGTCATTCCCAAAATCTTGTTAAACATAAGTATCAAACAAAATGACTATAGCATAACATTTTTATTACACGAAAATAACCACGATCACAAAACTAAGATTTCTTTATATTTATTTATGTGTATGTCGAAATATATACATACCCTTTTAGGGTTTATGTAGTTTTTAAACCTTTGTTTTTACAAAATGAATTTGTACAACTAGTATGTAAGATCATAAGAAGTATGAAAGTACAAGTTATTTGAGAATTTGAAGACTTACAAAAATTAGAAGATTTGGATGGTGAACAAAGATTAATAACAACCCAAATGTTGTTTAACAAATACCCGGATGATACAAATGATCAAACCTTCAATAAATCTTCAAGTGTTTTTGATCAAAGATGAAAAATGAATGGGTTTTATGACACTATCCCATGCTTTACTTCTTTAAACCATTTCACCTTGATTAATTACTTACCTCCTTCATTCTCTTCAACATCTTCACCGTCTTGTTCTTCATTTTTCTTCTACTTACATGGGTTCCACCCAAGCCTCCTCCTCTAATCCCTTTGAGAAATTAAAACTCACCATCATTCCACCTAGAAAACTATTTGTGGATTTAACAAGTGAAGATGATGACACAACCACACCTTCTCCTATAATAAAATCCTCATCTCTATCTCTACCAATTGCACCATCAAAAACTTCATCAACCAAAGATATATCATCTACCTTTGGCACTACTTCTTCCTCGTTTGAGTCAACCTCAATCTTCACCTCTGTCCTCTAATGACACACCTTCTCCTCAACCATCTAATCCCTTTCTTGATGATATCATGGATGCTCCTCCAAGACCTTCAAATCCACTTCTACTTCAAAGTCATGCTTTATTGGATATCACTCTCTCCTTGTCACCTATCAGTCCTCTTGATCATATTCTTGATACCTCTTCACCACCTTCACCACCTCAACCACCTATTATGGGCCATCCAATCTATTTCAACATGTTTGACTATTATGGGGTAAATTGTCTTTGTTATTTTCAGAACTAAAATCTCTTTTTTTTCTCTTAGGGATGAGATGAATTTAATTTTTGCTCACCTTAAGTTTCTTCTTACTTCCGCCATTGCATCACCTTCTCCACCTCATCCTTAAAACATCTTCAATGCTTCTAAATAATGTTTCACCCAACATTTTGCTCAAAGCCATTATCTATGACTCAAGAATCATCAAGGCTTTATGTATGAATTTGCCTTATTATTATGAATGAATGAACTTTTATTATTATGGGTAACTTTCATGCATATCTTTAGTTGGCTACTTCTTTTCTACATAGCCATATATATATTTGTCATAATTATTGCTACTTGTTAGAAATGTTTCTTGCACTTGTATTTCTAACTTGGGTTTGTAGCAAAATCCCATAAGCTCGATCCCTTTGTGCCCCAAACGAGGGGGAGCATACATCAAGGGGGAGTCTTGGCATCGTCGATTTTTTTTCTTTCTCTACTCGACAATCAACCTTTTTGGATTCGACAAAAAGGGGAGAAATGGATCATAACTCATTAATAACTTGCAAATTTTTATTTTTATTTAAAATTAGTTTATATTTTATCATCAAAAAGGAGGAGATTGTTAATACAAATAATGCCTAAAAACGTTATTTATATTTTTCGACTCCTCTACGTTTTGAAGATGACAAAATGTAAAAACGTCTACAATAAAAATAAACGTTTACGTGTTATTAATTATAAATTTCCATTTCAACATAAATCACTTAAGGTATGCATAAACAAATAATTAAACATGATTGGTGATCAAGAATTTTTTTTTAACCATTACATTTCTACAAAAGTATTTTTTTTAAAATAAAAATATACAAAATATTTTTATTTATAAAAAAAGTATTTTATTTAATTATAAAAATTAGAAACTGGTTTTCCTCCCAAAACAGAAGGTTATATACCAGTTTCAACCTTCCATACTAAAAGACAAAAATGGGAGCGTCTACCTAGGGGCGGCCCCCTAATAGGCATGACGGCCCCCAGATATATCTGGGACCGCCGTCAGGAGACGTTGCCATTTGCTGGCTATAAATCCTACACTATTCCCTGCAGTTTTTCATACCTCTGAGCATGAATTTTTTTAGATCTCTTTCTCTCTCTAAAACCTTCTTTCTCTCTCTAAATCTCTTGATCACTAACATAGTTTAATCTTGTTTCAAGTGATCCAATCTCATCTTCTACCTTCTTCATTCCTCTATCAAGTGCAAGAGAAGAACACTTTTCCCCCCCCCACGTATTCGCCAAGAACCAATGTTATAGATGTAGTGATGTTCTTATATCTTCTTCTAAAGATCTAAACGCCAATTTCTGATCTTGTTTTGTGTGTAAAATTTGGATAGTGAATAATCTGATGTGTTGATCATGGAGTTAGTTATATTTTTAGTCTTTAAATATGTTGGTGAAAGTGGGTTGAATTTATATACGGGGGGGGAACAACAAAAGGGGGAGGGGGTTAAAAAAGAAAAAAAAAAAAAAAAGGGGGGAAAAAAAGTAGTTTGTATAGTATGGTAGTGGATTTAATTATATAAAGTTTATGGGAGAGAAGTAAGTAAGTGGGTATTTTGTAAGCGAGGTGTAGAATGTGTTGTTGTTGTTTGAGGGAGGTTAGTTAATAGAATATTGATTGGGTGTGGGGGATAGATGATGTACATTATCTGCGGTTTGTGTGTTGTTGATAGTACAAGTTGTATATGTGTGTAGTAATAGATATATTGTTGTTTCATATTGTTGGTTGATTGAAACATACAAATCGAATCTAATTAATTTTGAAGCAAATTTATTAAAACGCCAATTAACCGGTAAATTATTCAACCCCCCTTCTAGTTTCCACACTATTAAAGCGTGAGAATCATTGGGTATTGTCAAACGTGTGGGATTTTCACATATAACCTTAAAAGCTAATCTTTCTTTTGCTTTTTTACACAGATGATTATGAATATTTTTATGGAACGCGATCTGGTCCACCACTGAAATATTAAAAAGTAATGGATTTTCTTAAGGGAAAGTAAAGTATTGGGGAAACATTGATTAAGATCTCCTTAATGATTTATCGATGATAAATAAACGTTCGCAATACTTAAAATCACTAAAGATAGCCAAAAAGGCCAAAACTGGAACGGTGTTCCTGGCATGCTAGTTACAGCCAGGACATGGCCAGCATGCCAAACGCTGATCATGTTTTGGCCGTTTTTTATTTGTCACCTTTCCTCTTACCCGACACATGTGGATCTTTCAATACAGGTATGAATATGATATTTAATTTATTATAAACACTCGAATCGAGGTTTAATCTTAGAGAGGAGCAAAAACAAGTCCTCCCATTTTCAATTAAACGCTAACTCAGTTTTTTATCAAATGGCTCTAGCCAAGGCTAAATCTACTTTTTTAAATGTATTAGGATCATACTTTCAGCATACCATCAAACACAAGTATTCATTTGACCTTAATCCGGATTTACGTTGTCTCTAATCATGTAACGAGTTTTACTCCCTTATTGATCAAACTAAGTCAAAGGTCACTTTGCGTAAATGCATCATTTCTCTTTACGGGTTGTGCGTGATCTGAGATGCAAAACACTTAGCTTGTTTGCGTCAAGATGATTAGTGATCATGTATGTTGTTGATAATCATGGATTAATTCTTAATGAATATTTCAGTTTTTCTTATTTGGAAGTTGATTATACTTTGATTTCTATCACTTCTCACACTTAAATGTTTTACAAACTCCCACATTCCCTACACATCTCTCACACACCACTCTCCACTAAAAATTCTCTTAATCATTTGTTAAACCCCTTTTCCAAACAAATCTTTATTTACATTTTCCTACATAATCCCAACATTCCTACAAACATTCTTCTCACTCTCCCAAAATCATTATGTAATCATTATTTCCTAATTATTTTTGTCAATTTAAGGCAATATGATTTGCCCATATAGTCACTCCTTTGATTATCTTTTTCTTCAGCACCATCACACAAGCCTTAAACCTTATGCCTTCACCACACGAGGACGAACCTCCTTAGTCGCTTAAAGACCCGGGGGACAGTTAGAGCAGGCGCGTGGGGGGCGACGAGTGGTGGTGGTCCGCGGTATACGAGGGAGCGAGAGGGTTGTTGAGGCTGGCTGCGGGTTGCTGTATCGATTTTTTTTTAGATAACGGGAGGGTGTGTTTCTTTGTGTATGTATCTATGTCTTGCATCTCTAGCTATTGCACAAATCACATGAGGCTACCTATAACTAGACTTGTAACACCGCTAAGCGTTTAGTATCAACTACATGTTTCAGTCCGACAACGACCACGCGAGCACAATCAAGAGTTACAGTCACTATACTACTCAATTAAGAGAGTACATCTCGTCTCTCTAGCAACATTTGTGAGTTATAGTTAAACTTTACACTAGTGGGTATTAACTTAGGAAGGCTACATCCTATGTAACAGCGTCAAATCGCATTCGAGCTTACCCCGCGGCCTCGGCCTCGTAGCATATGAGGATAGCATGAAGAAAACATACTACCCACTATTAAGAACAACTCCCACTCCATATCTCTGAACTCACTCCCAACTCATTCTCTACTCATTTTCTTACTTACATACTCTTACATTTGAGTTATAAATTACACACACACCTACATCTTCTTCTATACACTTCACTTATACTCACTCACACACACTCAAGTTTGAAGTTCAAATCACACACATACACACATACTCAAAACTTCCCACACACACTCTTTGCTAAACCTTCCCTTACACACTTCTATGCCAACTCACCCTTTCCTAACATTCAAATTTCAAAATTTGAATTTGAATCTTAAGCTCCCTTCCATCACATCAATGTCAACTCACTCACAACTCACATCTCTCACCCGTCATAATTTAAATTTGAAATTCAAATTTTCCCTCTCACAACATCCATCCTTTCTCCCCAAGTTTGGCATATTCCTTTGGCATATTCTTTCTTCCTAACTCATGCCAAATCTTCACTCAACCATGATTAGTTTCTATCCCATCCTAGTATACACACAACCCTATCACAACTATTGATTTTGAAATTCAAGTGTTCTCCCTTTCACACAATGTCAACTCAAGCTTAACACACAATGTCAACTTACCCTTAACACTTTAGTTTAAAATTTGAAATCAAATCACAGGAGGCAAAATATTTTATCCATCACATGGGGAATACTCAAATACATCCTTTGTCCAATGGTTCTTTCCTTTCTCTTTAAAATTAGACAAACACTCCTAAAATTTCTTTTATACACTTCACAAATGTTTTTATCAAATGACTATTTAAGTTGGTTGACCTTGAGTGTAAGAATGATGGAAAGGTCAAAGTGTGAAGTACAATTGGGGGTTTAGCAAGAACATGTATTTAAAACGCTAAAAACCCGAAAAACCAAGACATGCCTTTAGCGTGCTAGGCAACGCGCTAGGCTCAAATTGGATTTAACCAATTTGGGTTCTTGGCCTATAAATACCCCTCTTGCCTCTTGTGTTACTCACCTCTTGCCATTCTTTCTTTCTCTCTATTTCTCTTCTTCTATCCTCTAAGTCTATCATCTAAGGTGTTCTAATCTTCTCATTATATCATTCTATTAAAGAGAACACATCTTCGCAAGAGAGACACACAAGTACCTAATCCACACTTGTGTGTTATTTGTCGAGGGTCTTCTTTCTATTATAATCGAGTCGCTGGGTTAGGTTAGGGCTTGATTCATCTATCAACACTCATTCAATTTGGTTGTAAGGGAAGTCTTGAACCTTTGTGGTCAAGACTAGATCATTGCATGATCAAGGGGGTTTAGGATACTTCTAAGGGGATGTCTTATTGGTCTTAGGAGTAAGTCAAATTACGTGTTCTTGTGGGTGGTTTCTTTGGCTGAATATCGTTAGGAGTAGCTCTTCTTAGTGAGTGCCAAGCTTAGTGCATATCTATGGAGCGAAGTTGTACATATCGTTGATCGTTAAGACTTTTACCTAAGATCGTAGGTCGAAGGCACGTTCATAAACTGGGATTCCTAAAAATAGAAACTTATGCATAAAATGACGTGACTAAATAAACTCATCATGAGAAAGAAAATACAAAGACGTTACATAACGCTAACGGTTGGTAACCTGAATTTCACGGTTGTCATAAGGTACAATATTTATACTGTCAAACGGTCCTCATGGAACCGGAGGTTAAAGTTACCAAACGTCAAGGAATATACAAGGAATTCTTCCATTTTTGTGTTTATTTGCTAACCCTATACATATAGGTAACATAAAGCGTTGCCACCTCTGATGCAGCGAAGTCAATCTCATCACCACATACTCATAATCAAGCTCCAAAGTCACTCTATCATCATCAAAGTCTAAAGAATGTAATGGTCGGAAAGCTCTAATCAAGAAAGTCAAAGACCTTCTCCCAATAGCTATAATTAGTACAAGAAGTTCAAAGGGCAGATAGTCAAATGAGGAGATTGTTAGCCTTAGAATGTCAAAAGGAAGATTGATAGTCAGATTACAAGATGATGCAAAGTATGAGTAAGTTGGTGTAAGCATAAAGAGATTCAAGGATGCATGCTAAAGCAAATTGTTAAGATACAATTGTCCGTCAACAACGTTAAGACCAAAGTACCAGTCACTTACGGCAAGAGCATCAAGAACGATAAAAGATTTAAAGATCTCAGAACTTAAAGTCAAAAGACAAAGGCTCAAGATCAATGATCACAAAGCATGAAGGAACAAGTCTACCACAACAAAGTTCAAGACAAAGATACAAGACAGGAAAAAGGCAAAGTACATAAAGTCAAATCTTCAAAAAAGATAACCTTTACAATGGGGGAGTTTTTAGCCTTAGAAATATATAAGGTCAAACAAGAATGTAATGGTCATTTTAGTTAGTGTAGTTCTTACGTGATAGGAACTTTGCATTAATAGTAATAGACTAGTCGAGAACACGGGCTTAGACTTTAAGCTAATATTGTCCATGTTTAGGGCCTTAAGCCCAATCAAAAGTAAGCCCGTCCTAAATACAAAACCAAGGCATGTAACAGCTTAGGAATATTATAAACATCCCTCCCTAGCTTGTTAGGGAAGGTGTTAATTTTATTTCTATCAAGATTGTTTCATTCCACTATCCTCCTTCTTCTCTATACCTTTCTATCTCTCTCTAATATTTCTCTCTCTAGTTCTTCCATGATTTATGCATTAAGGTTGTGATGTGGATTAGGTATTTGGGTTCCTACATTTTCGGTTAAAGGAACTGACATAATTAGCTATACAAAACATTTCAAGAATTGGCACTGCTTTGCCCAACTATGATCACTCCTTAATACAAGAAAAATGAACGTTATATCTGGGGACTCATGCCAGAAATTCAGGGGAATGTGACTTCTTTGAATCCAACCATAATTCAGGGTGTAAACCATATGGCTCATGATCTAATGGATCTGGTCGTACGAGCTAAGGCTGCAAGGAATGCTGACAACAAAAGGAAGTGGGATGATAATCATAGATATAATTTTGGTCAGCAACAAAACAAGAGACAAAAAGTGGTCAGGGCATACACTGCTGGGCTGAGTGACAAGAAGGAATATCCTTGAACCCTACCTTGCTGAAACAAATGAAAACTTCACCACAGTAGACCTTGGACAGTTCAATGTAAAAATTGTAAGAAAGTAGGTGATTGTAGTTTTATATACCCAAAAAATATATATATATAAAATAAAATACTTCAAAGAGCAATTAAGAAAATTCCCTAAGGAAAATTCACTCTCAAAAATATATATAATATAATATATAATACGTATATTTAACTGGGTAAATATGATCACCCGGGTCGTTTCCCCAACGACTAGTGAAATTGAAACCTCGTTTAAGCTTGGATTCTGATTTGAATGAAGCAAAGATATTTTTGATAATCTATATCTACTAAAAATAAAAGCAATTTAAACAATTAAACAAATACGGTAAAATAATAAAACGCGACTAATAAGTAAATAAACTAAAATTAACCCCTAAAAATGTAAACTAAAATTCTAAACCTAAGATAGGA
>BQNB010090186.1:0-27212 GCA_026074375.1 Tanacetum coccineum | reverse complement strand
CCGAATCTTTTAGACTTCCTTTAGGTCGTCCATGTTCTGACGCTGTCGCCAAATCTCTGATGCCGTTATGGGTTAAATTGTGACGGCGTCACGTGTATCTTGTGACGCCGTCTCCAGCCTCTGAGAACATAATCTTGAGGAATGTTGGTGTAGGTCCGTAGTCTTGTCCGTTTCTTCTTCAAATGAGCCCAAGTCACGTGTATTTCCTCCAAATGCCTTCCAAATGCAAAATACCTGAAAAGGAACGATTAAGTACCTATTTTGGGCATAAACACATGATTTAAGGGGTTAAACGACCTTGAAAAAGTGTATAAAATGACACCTTTTCAAAAAATAATGTGTGTTTAAGCACACATCTAGCAGACGGTTGACCACCAATATAATCATCATACATAGCTTCAAATTCTAATTCACGTTTAGTTGGTTTTTGAGATGTTATTGTTGACGGAGCATAGGTAAGTTTGAGTCTTGAACTGATTTGTCTAGAAGTCATTCCTTGAATCCTGGGTTTTGAACTGCGCTGTTCAAAAGCCATCGCTGAAAGTTCATCAAATTTCACATTCATCGTCTCCATGATCTTCCTTGTCCTTCGGTTGTATACTCTGTAAGCATAGAAATTAGCAGAATAACCAATGAAAAAGCCTATATCACCTTTCGCACCAAGCTTCCCAATATCCTCACGGTCATTCTTGAGATAACACAAAGCCTAGAATACATGTAGAAATGAGATATCATGTTTTCTGTCGTTAATAAGCTCATATGGTGTTTTGTTAAATCGGTGGTGAATGATGGAGCAGTTTTGAGTATAGCACGCAGTAGCAATTGCTTCAGCCCATAAGAATAACGGAGCACAAGAAAAAATCAACATTGTTCTAGCAGCCTCCACTAACGTTCGATTTCTTCGTTCCATGACTCCATTTTGTTGAGATGTTCTTACAGAAGACGCTTGGGAAGAGATGCCAACACTATTAAAGTATTCTTTAAACACTTGATTATTGAATTTTGTGCCATTGTCAGTTCTTACAATGATGACTGGAACTTGTAGAAGAATTGTAATTTTCTTTAGAAAGGTTTTGATCTCTTCTGGTGCTTCATCTTTTGATCTGAGAAAGTGTACCCAAGTGTAACGAGAGTAATCATCCACTATCACCAGAACATATTGCTTCCTATTAATGCTTTCGACTCTCGTTGGGCCACACAAATCCATATAGAGAAGGTGTAACCTCTGCTTAGAATTTGGAACATGTTTGGGTGGGTGAGATGCCTTTTTGGTTTTTCCTTGGTTACATGAGGGACAAAGATTTTCTTTATGATGTTTGAATTTTGGGAGACCGGTGACAAGATCGTTTTTAACAAGGTCATTTATGGTGTCAAAATTGAGGTGGGATATATGTTGATGCCATAGCCATGACTTGATAGAGGTAGCACGAGCCATGAGGCAAAGATATGCAGAGGCCATTTCATGAAGATTGATGGTGTAAAGGTTTGTTGTATGATTTTCTTTCAACAAATCAAATCCTTCTAGATTTCTGACGAAACAGGTGTTCCTTCTAAAAGCAACCTCTAAATCCGAATCACAAAACTGACCAACCGAGAATAGATATTTCCCCATTGAAGATCACCATAACCTAAAATTACAGTAATATGATCATTTCCAAAGCGAACATTTCCCAGAAACTTCCAGACAAAATTTATAAGTAGCTTTAGATTTCTTGTCATATGCTTTGAGCATCCCGAGTCTACGCACCATAAACATATTTGAATGACCTGCCAAAGAAAAAGTAGAGTTTGGAAACCGTTGGCTTAGAGGTTCCTTAGGGTTAGAAGTACATGCATTATCACCTTTAGAGCTTTCAGATCGACACTCAGAATCACTAGATACAACTATTTTTCTTTTAAGGTCAAACATTCTTCCAGTTGGTGACCACTTAAGGCAAGTTCCAGGTTCACTTGGCTTTGGAGAAGCAAGACTTTCTTTGGACCCTAACTTCTTAGGTTTCTTGACCTTTGGCTTATGTTTCTTTTTATTTGCAGTGTTTGAAACATTAACATTGAAGTTATTCACATGAGAATTCATGTCATTTACATAATTAAGCACACATATATCATGATTAGAAGTAACTAAACATTGCTTACACATAGAACAAACATTGCTTACACATAGCACAAACAACTTCAGATTTATCATTCCAAATAGCAAGCTTAATGTTATTACATTCAGATGACATATGTTTCTTATTTTTAGAAAGCAGTAAATTCTTAGGGTGTTCTTCTACTTCAACTTCTTTATTCTTGATGCAACTACTCTTAGACGCAGATGGGACCCTATCATTCTTTGTATTCCTCCTAGGCTGTGGCCGTCTGGTCTTAGCAGTGATGTCTACTCTAGTAGAAGAAAAACTATTTGAGTTAGAATTAACATCTTTCTTAGTGATGACATGAGGTTGTGAAACGGTGATCGGTTTTGTCCCAATGCTTGCTCTAGCTTGGTTGATAGGCACAAATTTGTCTTCCCTAAAAGTCGTAGAAGGATTAATCTTAAACATTCCTAGGGCAATCACTTTATCATTTTTCACAACTTTTAATTCATTGGTGGTAGGTACCAAGTTTGAAGTGACTGGGTTTGACAAATCATTTGTCTCAACAACCTTGGGAGGAACACGAGTTTTTGAAGATTTTGGTCGTTCGGATAGAAATGCATTTGGTTGTCGAACAACAGGATGGTTTCTGAGATGTTACAAAGACGGTTTCCCCAAGGTTGATTGATTTGAAAACTTAGTATTTGCACTCGTACCTTTGATGGTATCCTTTTGTTCATAAACCTTATCAAATAACTGGACTCTTAACTTAGCATTTTCATAAATTGTATCATTTAATTTGTATTACAAAGAGTCAGTTATGATTTTTGTTTGAGCTTGTGTCACATTGATAAAGTCAAAAAGGTTCTTGTATATGGTCTTAAGATGTTCATTTTCTTTTGCATAATTCAAAACCTGAAATTCTAAGGACACGCTCTCATCTTCTAGTTTCTGAGACAAAGGTTCAAGGGTATCTAATGCACATTGAGTATCCATACTCTTACCCTTGAGATCACCCAACTGAGCTTGAAACTGTTCGATTTGGTTTTGCATGTCATTATAAGCTTTATCGTACGAAATCTTGTCATATTTACATTCCTCACACTTTTTGTACCAATCATTCTAAAGTTTAGAATATTCATTTTATTTTTTAATGATACAAGCTTCAAGTTTCTCTTTCGTATAATCAAGCTCAGTTTGGAGATGTGATGTATCTACAACAGATGTACTTTGCACAATAGACATAATATCCTGACTGACAACTGCTCTTAAAAGACGCTCGTTTTCTTTTTCCAAAACTGAGATCTTATCAATAGACGAGTCAGCTTCTTTTACAAGAGATTTGAAGTCTCGAACAAATTTGGCTGCCTCTTTCACAAAATGATTTTCGAAATTTTGCACCCTAGCGTCAAATTGGTGTTGATAGGCGCAATTTCATCCTTAATTATCTTGTGAAATTCTTGATAAGCAAGAGACGACCATTTGTTTATGTCTGCATTCATTTTATGTTTAATGACACTTTGAAGAGTCACAATGGTGTCTTTTACCTCATTTAGAAATTTTTGGGCAATACATGGAGTATCATCTGAAAATTCATCATCAGGTATTGAAATTGATTTGGAAAATGTGTTTGAAACATTGGCCGTTTTGGAAGTATTTGAAAAATACCCCTCTTCTTGTGACTTGGCCTTTTGAGAAATAAAAACCTCATAAAGTTTATTAATTTTGTTAAGTTGTTTCAAACGACTCTCTTGAGCAAGTTGTAGTGTTTCCTCCGAATCATACACAGCAGGAGGATCATGCTTTTCTAATAATACTCTGCCATTATACAAACTCTGTTGTTTCTGCTGAGCTTGCTTGAGATAAACGGGATTTTGATAACCTTTAACACCCTTATTTTACTATGCAGCGGAATACGATCATAGGGTGCTAACTCATAGTCACAAGGTACAAGATATAAAGAACGATTCTAAATGAGACGTTTTGAAAAGTTTGCACTCCATTCGGTAAATATTAAAATCAGAGTTTACAAAACATAAGTAATAACTTAGTTTAACAACGAGGTCCCAACATCGAACCATACATAACAAGTTTTTATAAAAGTTTCTTCGAATGGTTTATAATGCAAATCTTCAAAAAAACTTCGTGCGACTCCGAGTAGACAAGCAAGCAAGCATGAACCTTATGAACCTGAGATAAAACATGCTAAAAAGTCAACAATAATGTTGAGTGAATCCATATAGTTTATAAGTATTAATGTAGAACACAAGTATAGTTCATCGAACGACATTGTAACACATACAACTCATGTATAAATTTTATTGCATCGAGCTCAAGACACCGAACGTTAACGCAGATAAAAATTTGCCCATCAGAAGGTATGTTTGCCATATACATTATTCTTAATAAATTGCGCCCGTTTGACATGGTAATCCGATGTTACTTACCCGGTCGGGGATTGTCAGTCCCAATAGATCTACTCACTTGTACTAGCATTTACCACATAGGTAATTAACGGTTCATGAAATTAGGGACTTTTTGGCAATAAAGTACTCAATGTCAATAATCACGTATTCGGGTCAAGCATACCAAATAAATCACTTGTGTTCAATTTTGCAAAACTAGCATGTATCTCGCTCGCGGGGTTTTATAAAACAATTAAGTAAGTAAAGGCTACTAACTTTTTTGGGTAAAGGGGACAATTTCCCCAGTAAAATATATTAATCACCCAAAGCATTTAAGAACAATGGAATGTGGCTAAGGTACCATATTAACCTCAAGCAACGCTTGAACAACCACTAAATTACCGAGTGACATGCCACACGGTAAACTACCCTATTACATTAACAATCACACCAATAGGGAAAAACCACCTAAGAATACAAAGAGAAAAACAATGAATCACCCTTGTAAACATATCGAACCTAAGTTCCATAAGCCAATAATATCACAAACATCCTTTGACTTCTTCCACTTGCAAGAGAGCAACTTAAGCCGCACCACATTGATAATGCAATCCGCCACCTGCTCAACGGATCTTTTTGACTTCTTAAACATACGATTATTACGTTCTTGCCAAATGAAATACGTAGTAGCAGCCACCACAAGCTTAGCAATGATACTCCTTGAAGACTTCCTCTTAGCAAAATGAATAATATCATGAATAATACTATCAATAGATGGCATGGAATTAGAAAGACCAGTGAACCTTTTCACCTTGAACCAAACCTGTTTTGAAAAGTTACACTCAAAAAAGAGATGCTCATGCGAGTCCTCTTGTAAATCACATAACGAACAAGACAAGTCCACAAACCTTGAACTAACAGCTTCCACCGCCTCAAGAGGGATAGCAACTGCTGCTCCATCGACTTTTTCTATCCTCTTGCACTTTCAGATTTAAACTCTCGCGAAAACTTATGTTAAAACGTCATTTTAAACAACTTTTATGTTTTACCCGAAGGCCGGTTCGGACCAGAATTGGTCCAAAATGTAAATTTAAAACTGCATCACATTGTTAATGCCAAAAATAATGCTCTTATTTTTTAATAAAAATTGCAGAACTTAAAATGACCAAAAACACCCTTATTTTGCACTTTCAAGCTTCGAGAACACTAGAGTCTGTTAGAAAACATCGTTTCGGACAACTTTCATGTTTTACTCGAGAGCCAAAGTAGACTCGAAAGTGTCTGAAATGACAAATTAAATTCTCACGCAGGAACCAATTTTATAAAATTTAATGAGTCAAACTTTTATACATTGTTTCGAAATTCGATTATGACCGTTATCTCCTTCGTTTAAAAAGAGTACGAGACTGGTCCTTATATTAAATCGTTCGGGGAGACACAAGTATATTATTTTTCAAGCCTAAAACTAGTTAAAATATTTTTAAGACACCTAAAACTCGCCCTTTAATTTTCTGCAATAACTTATATATGCCGAAACACAACCAAACGCCATCTTCAAACTCCAACCAAACTTCACAATGATCCCAAACTAACCTATCTCCATCATCTAACTATTTTCCCACATTCAAACACATCCAAAAACCAACCTAGTGCACATAATCATATGGATTCTAAGATGAAATAAATATAATCAATGTGTATAATATCTATTAACTTAATACTATATGATATATATTTATATATATATATATATATATTATATTTATATATATTATAAGAATAGTTCTAAAAACATTACAAGACATCAGTAGTTAGGGTATGCTAGAAAAATAAAAAGTGGACCCCTATTGGTTCATTGGTTATTGCCGGAAACTCAAACACACCAAAAAACAAATAATCCCTAGCTTTCAAAACACCCAAAATCTTCTTAATAACCAATGTATTAACTCCTTTACCAAGCCTTGCACTAAAAATTCCAATAAGCCCTTAAAAATTATAACCCTTGATCAAAACCTTGCATGAGTCATTGTGTGGTCATTGTAGTGATTAAAAATAAGAGGGAAAGATTTTTGATGTTACTGTGTTTGTGTTGAGTTTAAAAAGAGAGAAGGATTAAGTGAAACATGGAAATACTCATCATGAAAATAAGCCTGGGAAACAAAAATTTAGATGGAGTGTTGTGTTGGGCTTGGGTAGGGCGGCAAGGGCTAGGGGGTATTGGGGTTTTTTGTTAATTGTATCATTAGTTAAAAGTATAAAATGTAAAGGTTTATAAATAAAGGTAAGGTAAAAAGGTAAAGTTTTAGCAAGGTTCGGTAAGGACACGGGAATAAATCAAAATTTACTAAAATAAAAACCATGAATACTCAGGGCATATTATAGAATTTTTTACTTTCGAGACACATTACGGAATAAAAATCCTAAGCACGGCTCAATATAGTAGAACGAGTAATTTTACTAAATCGGCTACAAAAGTAAAGCATAATTTACTCAAAAGTAAAAATAGAAACGGAGTAGAGTTTTAATATTGACCTTGAAAATAAAAATTTGTTCACTAGCCTTCCACCTTAAATGGAGCCGGTCGTCCCGGTGCTCAATTGCCTTATATGTCGCTAGGTTTATATGCAAAGAGGTGAGGATTTTCTTGCTACAGAATTGGTCTACTCGCTCATATGAGTTGAGCTCATATATCTAATACAACTTGTTGTTGAGTGAAATGCATTCGAGTGAAAGAAAAGTTTTTTTAGATAAACATTTCCTTCATGTTCGAGACGTTAAAAAGGTTTATTAGATTCCGCTAAGTCTAGAGGTAGTTCAAGTTTGTATAGCTCGCTTGCTCTGGTGACTGTGCACCTTGCACCGTAGATGTAGTGTCTCAAATTCTTCAGTGTAAGGGCTAAAGGTCCTATCTTCAGATCATATGTCGAAACGCGTTCAAAGGGTTCAATAAAACAATTAAACAAGGTAGTAAACGAATATTGAATGAATAATTATCAATGCATAAAATGTATGCAATGTGCAAATAGGTATGGATCAGTTGTTATGAAAATCCTTGATGAAAAGATTGAATAGTTGTACTGATGAGAAAACAAGTGAAAACGAAGAATAAATTATGTCATAACGATGATCCAAGAAGCATATATCAAGTATCAATATGTATCAAGATCGAAAAATAAATTTGTGATGATAATCAATGTGAATGAAGGAACCAATTAAATTATAAATTTTCAAAGGGAGTGAGTGCCAACACAAATAGGTTATAATGAGTTTGATATCTCAGGATTAGAGAATCCTAAAAGAGATTTATTATCTTTATGAACAAGGCAGCAGACAATCATTAATCAATGCAACGAAAGAATGAGTAGATAATGAAAGAAGAAGGGTCATAGCATCTCGAGAGGAAATAAATGAGAGTATCATAAAGAAACAATTAAATATATCGCGCGATCATGTAAATATGTAAACATATAACAACTTAAGAGATAAGTTAAAAAGAATGTATGTACAAATGTAATAATGACCAAAAGAATAAATATATACAGAATGATTCGCATAAATAGATTACGAATCAAAGAAGTATGAAAATCATTTGTACGAATAATAAGTCAAACGAAGGATCAATTTATCATAATAATAGTAGAATAGAAGTATGTGTAAGATATCAAAAATATAGTATACGGTCAAAGATTATGAACATAAAGGAATTATGAAAGGACATATTGAGAGCCATTCAGGAAATAACTCGAATATTCGCAAAGAGGCATTATTACTATAGTTTAAAAATGCTATTTCTCAAGATAAACAATTGTCAAAGATGCTAAACAGAGGACCGTGAATTAATTATGCAATTAATTAAATTATTTAAGAGAGTTAATACCAAATGGTTATAACAAGCAACATATTATGGAAATGATTTCTCAATGATGTTAAAAAATGGGATATCGAGAACCTTATTGTTTCAACAGTTAATTATTGAATGGCGTGGATATGATCCGTTACCACAAACACAATATAATACATTGGGAGTTTTTAAAGAAATGTTTTAAATAAAAGGTCATATTAGCGATGATGGTCGAAATTCTATTTGTTTCGTAGTGGGGGTCGCTTGGTCGTTGTTGTTCCCTAATGGTATTCCGGTCGAAAGACGTAGCCTTCATTAGCATGCTTTGTCTTAAGGGTCTTTATGTGTGATTCGTTCTCGACATCTCGGATCTCGTTTCGTTCTAGGCGAAAGAGCACGTCAACCATACGTTGGGCTATAAGTCGCTTGATAGCTAATGAGCTTTAGCAGTTGTCTTCTTTGCGGCATGATTCTCCAAAATCACAAGAAGTAAGGAGAAAAGAATGAGTCGTGTTCCCAAAAGTAGATGCTCCAAGGCGTCAGGTACAAGGAGATAAGCTAATTGTCATTTTCTAATTAGTCGACATGCTTTATTGCAGTGGCGTTACGTTGATGACGTATGCATTTAATAACACAAGGTGAATGTTTTCAAATCGGAGTCGATTAGTAAATAGTGGTTGGGAGCAACAAACTATGTCGAATATCAATATCATCGAAAATGGTATTATGGAAAAATTCATGATAAGATTTAGAGACCATTGCATCGCAAACAGTGTCTTGAAAAGGTTTTTGAGACCGTTGTATCACTCACAACGTCCTGAAATAAACGAACCCATTATGTCACATACAATGTCTTAAGAACAAGTCATAGTATTTTATATAAACAACTTTTATATTAAAAAAATATAGTGCTCGTCTCATGAAAGTAGATATAAGTGATAGAACATAGTCGACGTTTATATAAGTTACTTTTATATAAATAAATAGCGATACTCTCGAAGATAAGCGTGAGAGTTCAAAAAGCAAATAGAGTATGTATATAGATATCCTTATATAATACTAGTAGTGATGCTCGATGGAGTGAATATAAGAAACCAGGAAGTATGCGCGCACATATATCAGATATATCGAGGAGAGACTCTTAATTTAAAAATTAGTTGTAGTCTGGTTTCGAAAAAGATTCGTATCTCTATAACCAGTGCTCTGTTCAATAGGTTAAAACCAATAAATTCGACACCGCAGCGGGATACAACATGGGGTCCTACTTCATAGTCTATAAGCACAAGTCACTGAAAACGACCTCAAAAGAGACGTTTTAGAAATAAGTTTTACAAAATGATTCACATTCGATATATTAAAAACATCAGAGTTAATAAACAAGTCCCAAACGGTTTTAACAAAACACAATGTTTTTGAAAATATAGTTTTCTCGAATGTTAAAGAAATTTGAGATCTTCAAAGTACATATCCGTGCGGCTTCCCTCCGAGCAATACCCGAAAGACCTGAGATAACATGCGAAAAACAGTCAACAATAATGTTGAGTGAATCCATAGAGTTTATAAGTAATAAATGTAAAACACAAATATAGTTCATCGAGCGACATTGTAACACATACAAGTCATATATAAATTTTATTGCATCGAGCTCATGACACCGAACGTTAACAAAGATAAAAATTTGCCCATCAGAAAGTATGTTTGCCATATACCTTATTCTCAATACATGCGCCCCGTTTTGATATGGTAATCCGATAGTTACTTTACCCGGGCGGCGGGATTGTAAGTCCCAATGATTCTCTCTTGTACTACAATTTACCAATACTGTAATTAATGGTTCATGAAATTGGAGACTTTTCAGAAATAAGGTACTCAATGTTAATAATCACGTATTCAGGTCAAGCATACCAAATAAATCACTTGTTTTTAATTGTGCAAAACTAGCATGTATCTCCCTCGCGGGGTTTTATAAAACAATTAAGTAAGTAAACAAAAAGGCTACGAACTCACCTTGTAGCAAATGATAAGTATGATCAATCAAGTACGAAGAGTGTGGCGACAAAAGAAATCTTACCGCGACCTAAAAATAGCGATGCGCTATTAGGAGAGTAAAATATAAAATGAAACGACGCTTATGTCGCTTAAATGAAATAATAGAATAATAGAATCCATATGTACGCCTTAAGGAAATATAATCCTCATATTTAAGTTATGCTACTTATATAAACATTATATCATTCTTGGAAAGTTACTATTTTAAGAAAGTTTCTATTTTTGGAAAGTTTCTATTTTTGAAAAGTTTAGAAATTCGAGGACGTTAATATCGTCCTAAATAATTATAGTTCCTAATATCACTCACGACCTAAGGGACATAATAATAAACTTCTTATTCAACTCATACATATACATATATATATATATATATATATATATATATATATATATATATATATATATATATATATATATATATATATATAAAAATATAATAATATATATTAGTATATAAAATAATATATCAAATAAGAAGATTAGTTAAAATAAGAAGGATAAGAAATGATTCTAGCCAATCGATTTGAGATGGGTTAAGGGACACTTTCGTCCAAACAATTTCATGAAATTGACGAATTAAATGGCTCCAAAAAATCTGGGATCCTTGATCCTTCACTTTTTTTTAATTTAAAACCTATAGATATAAAAACAATGATTGAGAGGGATACATTCAAACGAGTTTGTCATTTTTTATATACATCGAAACCTAAAATTGAATAAAAAAACTTAGATGCATTCAATCAGTTGGAAAAAAAATTAATTTCTTTCATTCAAAGTTACAAATATTAAGTAGATTTCTATGGAGTAAAAGTTACATTTGACTTTTAGATGCATTTAAATGGATGCATCCAGAAATTGCTTGGTACACTACTACGTAGCATTTTTTACTTTTCATTCCGACTAATATTTTCAAAGATTAAAATTAGATGCAACATAGCTTCTTGTAATTAGGAAAAAGCTCAGATGCATACGTTCAATTCAAAGTTGCACCCAAATTTATTTAGTTATTATGAATTGTGACCCATTGAAATTTACAATATTTGATGCATTTCAAAACCCGGTGTAGCATGTTTCTTCCATTGTTCTCCAACATTCTTTAATGAATGTTATGCATCAAAATTAGATGCACCGATTTGTTTTTAATTTGTGAGTGTTTTGAGTATCACGCTATCACGATTATATTTATTAAGTTTTATTCTTTTGGAAAGTTTACTAGATGATAAAAATAGACAACAAAAAAAGATGCATGATAAGTTTCATGAAATGCATGCTTCGATAATGTTACAGAAATGCATGAATTTTAATAATAAAGATGCAAGAATTTTATTAAATAATGATGCATGGTGCATAAATGAATAGCATTTTACATTCTTATTCATGCGATGATGATATGAATATTTTAATTCTTGATATTAATGAACCAGATTGTTAGTTATGCAAATATGTATAGTGAAAATGACGATTAAAATATGAATAATGGTTCAGTTTACTCTTTTGCCCTTATGCCATAAATAAAATGTCATGTTATTTACAATATTGCCATTCCTCTTATTTAGCCATTGATTTTTTTATCTAATGGCTTATATTTTTTCTTATTCTTCTCATCCTAAATATACTTCTTATTAGATCTTTACTCTATATATATATATACACACACACACACACACACATATATATATATATATATATATGCATACATGCACACCTTCAAAGGCAAAATTTGTATTTCCAATTTCTCATCAAATTCTTTAAAACAAATATGTTTTTTAAACATATGTGCATAAATACAATTATTGAAGGCGTGCATATATGTTTTTGAAAGTTCTCGCAGTTTTCACACTTAAAATGGTGCTGAAAATAAAGTTACACTATATATATATATATATATATATATTCGAAAAATAGACTTACTATTTTTAGACAGACTCAAATGCACCCTACTGTTATATTAGTTATACGATAACATTCGTTAAGATTTTACAAGCTCAAAAAGAATTGAAAACGCCTAAAAACACCAAATTAAGTTTCTCAAAAAGGTTTAAATCGGCAGGAAACCCTTACCCCGTGCACCCTTTTGGGTGCCGACTGACCCTTCCCCAAGGACCAAGCCCCGGGCAATGAGCACCTGTTCCAGTGACCTAATTAGCTAGGAGTTGGGATTGAACCCAGGACCTATTTCTCAAAAGTCCTCCTTGACCGGTCAACTGGACGTTTGTGGTGGGGGAGTGATACCATTGGAGCAAAGCTCTTTCGGTAACTTTGACTTCAATTATCTCCATTGTCTTGCACTTTGAGACTTGAATTCTAACGTTGCCTTATGCAAAACGACATTTTGAACAGCTTTTATGTTTTACCCGAAGGCCGGTTCAGACAAGAAATGGTCTAAAATATCAATTTAAAACTGTATCAGATTGTTAATGTCAAAAATAATGCTGTCATTTTTTTATAAAAATTGTGGAACTTAAAATTACCAAAACACTCTTATTTTGCGCTTTTAAGCTTCGAGAGTAAACGTGTCTACTAGAAAACATCGTTTCGGATAACTTTCATGTTTTACTCGAGAGCCAAAACAGACCCAAACGCACCCTAATGTTATATTAATTATATGATAACATTCGCTAAGATATTACAAGCTCAAAAAGACTCGAAAACGCCTAAAAACACCAAATTAAGTTTCAATCAGCTCTACATGTTTGACTTTTATTTTTGAAAATTTTACCAACTTTGACTTCAATTATCTTCATTGTCTTGCACTTTAAGACTTGAATTACCACGATGCCTTTTGTAAAACGACATTTTGAACAACTTTTATGTTTTACCCGAAGGCCGGTTCGGAACAGAAATGGTCCAAAATGTCAATTTAAAAAAATGTATCAGATTGTTAATGTCAAAAATAATGCTGTCATTTTTTATAAAAATTGCAGAACTTAAAATGACCAAAAACGCCCTTATTTTGCACTTTCAAGCTTCGAGAATACACGAGACCACTAGAAAACATCATTTCGGACAACTTTCTTGTTTTACTTAAGAGCCAAAACAGATTCGAAAGTGTCCGAAACGTCCATTTTTTATTCTGTGCAGCAATTAATTTTCACAGCTTCATATACAAGAAAAATCCCAACTTTCAATGACTCTAACTCAGAAATTCTGCATTTTTAAGCTAAACGCCTCTCAAGTCCAATAGAAAATATTGTTTCGAACAACTTTTATATTTTACTCGAGAGCCAAAACAAAATCAAAATTGTCCGAAACGCCAAATTAAATTCCTGCGCAGATTCTTATTTTTATAAAATAGTGCTATCAAACTTTTATATATTTTTCAAAACTTCGAACGGCCGTGTCTCCTTCGTTACAAGGAGTTACGGAACGATCCTTATACCGAAACGATCACAAGAACAAGCACTTTCATATTTCCAAGCCTAAAACTAGTTAAAATATTTTTAAGACACCTAAAACTCGCCCTCTAATTTTCTGCAATAGTTCATATGTTCCAAAACTCAACCAAACGCCATTATAACTCCAACAAAACCTCACAATGACCCCTAACTAGCCTATCTCCATCATCTAACCGTCTTCCCACATTCAAACACATCCAAAAACTATCCTAGCACACATTATCATATGGATTCTAAAACGAAAATTAAAATAAATACAATATGCAAGTATTGAATATTTATATCAAAAAGGGCTCCAAACACTTACAAAATCAAATAGAAATGTTTAGAAAAATCAAGAAGTGAGCCCCTCTTGGTTCTTGATGCTTGCCAAAAATCAAACAAACCCTAAAGCAAAAATCTAAAGCTTTCCAAACACCCAAAATTTCCTTAAACACCAATGTATTACTCCTTTACTAAGTCTTGCACTAAAATTCCAATAAACCCTTAAATCAACACTCTTGATCACCACCTTGCATGAGCCATAATGTGTAGATGTTGTAGTGATTAAAATAAGAGGAAATTTTTTTATGGTGATGTTATGCTGGTGATGGTGGTTCGGCAGTAAGGAGCAAGGAGAGGGAGAGGTTGGAGTGTAGAACTAAGCATGCAGGGAATATCATCATTAGAGTATGCTTGGGAAGTAAAAAAAAGGTGGAGTATTAGCTTGGGCTAAGTGGGAGGGCGGCAACATAGGGGGTGTTGGGTTAGTTTTTTTTGTTATTGATAATTATTAAGTAGAAGTAAGGGTGTAGGTAAATAAATAAAAAGGTAAGGTAAATATGTGTAGTTTTAGCAAAGTTTGTCAAATACACAGGAAAAATCTAAATCTATAAAAATAAAAATTATGGATCCTCAGGGCGTAATATAGAACTTTTAACTTCTTAGAACAGTTAGACGGATAAAAATCCTAAGCACGGCTCACGTATAGCTAAAACGAGAAATTTTACTAAATCGGCTAAAAAGCAAAACGTATAATTTTACTCAAAAGTAAAAATAGAAACGAAGTCGAGATTTAATATTGACTTTGAAAATATGAAATGTCACATAACCTAGAGCCATTTTCTGTTCATTATGGTAAAACGAGTCTGGCTTAGGTGAAACCATATGCATCATTTGAATCGACTGACCCGTTTTAACCAAAATGTTATCTAATTCCTTTATCTTTTTCTTATATTGTATTTGTTTATCAAGAAACTCGTCTTCGCGTGTTTTGAAATCACTTTTAAACCTTTTCTTTTCTTCTTAAAGAAGAGAAACAGTTGATTTTTCTTTTGAAAGCTGGTTATTTAGATTTGAAATTTGCTCATTTAAAGCCGTTATCTGTTTAGCAAAACTTAAGTGAAGAGCATTTATCTTTTTAGTAAGACATTGTTCTTGATAAACAAACTTTCTATAACCGGTTTCAAGTTCATCAAATTTTTCCTTATTGATTTGAAAACTTTTTCTTGACCTCCATATCTAGCAAGCTTAGTGATCAAATCAGCATTTGTTTCTTTCATTTTAGGATTGACCGTGTTGACATTCTCAACTTTAGTGACGGAATTTTTATATAATGATTCAAAATAAGCACGTGTTTCCTCAACAATAGCAGGATATTGTTCTACTGTTTCCCTACTTTGTTCCACACTAGGAACTACAGAAATAACATTACTGTCATTTTGTTGAGCTTGGTGTGGTTCAGTAATGGGTTCGAGTAGTTCATTATACTGCTCCTCATGAGTAAACATATTGAATATATCATTATCATAACAATTTTTAGAATGATGTACCTCAGCTGATCCGTTTGAATCATAGACGAGAGCTTTGTCAGTCTGAGTACCCAATGTCGATGCTTGCTGTAAATTTGCCATCAAAATGCAGTTTGCATTAACTTCCTCAATCTTATCAATATCCCATGCAGCAGCCATCAGATCAAATTCCTCAGCTTGGAGTTGGATTCCTGCTTCTTCCTTTTGAGCAATCAGCAACTGAGTTTGAAGATAAGCAGCATCTCTTCTCCTTGGTCTGACCGTACAGTTCCTGGCATAATGACCCAATCCTCTGCAACTGTAACACCTTATTTGATTCCCATTATTCCTATTACTAGTAACTCCAGCCCGTGCTGCAACGACATTACCATTCCCAGTCTGATTCACATTCTGATTGGTAATCCCTAGAACAACGATAAGCCCATTCTGATTTCCAACATTTTGAACACTCAGATTCTGAACTGCATTCTAAACAACCTAATTCCTGACATTTTGTACTGCATTATACCCATTCTGATTCCCTGCAATCTGCCCAGCATATTGTCCAAACTGATTCCCACCATTGCCTCGAACTAGCTGTTTTTGTCTTTCTTGCCCCATATTCTTACCCGGCTGTGCAATCTGCCTGTTGCAAGGGTTAGATGAAGTTCTTTGGTTGTTGTTGGTTGGTGTAGAATAGTTTAGTTTGAATGCCTTAGCCATTAGTACAAGTGCCATGTTTATTGCAGTTGTAGGATCTGAAATGTCTTTGCGATTTGGCATGGGTTGTTGCATGTAGTTCGTGTTGAATGAAGGTTGTGGGATGTAGTTGTTATTGGGTTGTGGTTGTGCATGTAGGGAAGTGGATATGGTTGATCTGGGTGAAACACTGGATTGTTATAAGGATTTTGAGAATTTGCCATTAGCGCCAAGGGATCATGTGTTTTTGCAAGTCTCTCTGCTCTGATTGCATCCACCTTTGCTTGATTGAACTTCAAGAAATCATACAACTGGATGTAGTCAATATAACAACCCACAATTCTCATCAATGTAATTATCCATCTATTAAATTAGATGCAATTTTCATCAATGTAATATCTACTGATTAAATTAAGTACAATCATTTTCACGAGAATATTTTTGCTTTATTCCACTCTTTATGCAATGTAACTTGCATAACCAAAGTAAACGAGCTCACGCAACCTACCAATGCCAACTATATCTACGTTTATAGCAAGTAAGCATCCTAATATGTCAAGTCTATGTTCTAATATCATTTTTACCAAATACGTTATCCATTTAACATACTTTTCAAAACGTTATTTCAAAACAAGCATTAAACGTTAACGTTTATATCAAAACCCTAATTATATGTAATATTCACATACAATACAAATGATCAAGCTATCAAGGCATGTGTACAAGTGTATAATGCATATCTTTAGGAATCACTTAATTCCCTCAAAACACTGTACAAACTACCTAAAGCTCAAAGTACAATTCGACTATGCATAGAATTCAAATGAGCTCATTTTCCCTCCATTTCTTTAGGAATTTCGTACCACCTTTTAAGCACATGTTACAAGCTTCCAATGCACACTTTTCTCTTAAACCCTAACCTTAATTAGTCCTATACTAACCCTAAAACCTAAACCCTAATCCTAAACCCGAAAACCCTAGCAAACCCGTTACACCCTTAAACTAGTTCATAGTTTTCAGAATCTGATCCGTTGATAAAACATAGGATCTGGGAAAAATCAATAGGCTTTAGGTATTAAGTAAAAATACTAGGTTGTAGCCCTATGTCTTATGATCATTTTTCTGGTTGACTCAACCCGATTCGGTGTCGGATGAATTAGTTATAGCCGAAATGGCAAAAGTGCGCAGATTCTACACACCTGTAGTAAATGGATGTTATCTCTAAATTTTTGTATAGTGACCCCTAAATATGTAAAACTAAAAGTTGTAGAGGACTTATATCTAAACTGATCAGGTGGTTTGACTTATTCGAAATTACGGTTTGTAAATGGGACAACTAGTTTACCAGGGACCGATGTTGGCTGTCCAAAAACAACCATGAACTTGCTACCCCTAAACTAGTTCTAACATAAAAAACTAAGCTACCAAGTACTTCAAGCACCTCAAGTAGCTCTATGACCTCACCACCACCTTCACCCACATATCACCTAGCAAGCATCCTAGCACCTCCATCATCCAAGTTGGCCACCAAGTTATATACTACCCTTGTCACCACCCTAACTTCACCATCTTCTTCCACCTTGCTAAGCTACACATCCATAGCCTTCCTTAGTCACCCTAGCTGAACACTTGAACATCACTCCAAGTTTACTTGGTCCATACTCCATCCAACTTGGCCTCTATCCTTCTTTTTCCCCTATATATACCCACGCTTAATATACATAAATCACATTTATTTCACCTTCAAAAACTCATTACCTCAAGTCATGATCTAAACAAGTCCAAGGAAGATTAAGAAGAAAGTATACAGCAAGTAGAAGCCAAGAAACAAGAAGAAATAAGTCTCTTGATTCATCTTTTAAGTTTTCAAGTTGTTTTTTCTCCATTCGACCCATTTTCATCATTTCAAGTACTAGTAAGCCTTCAATCTTGTTCTATAAGCTCTTACCTTGTTTTAGAACTTTCATAAGCTTTATTAGATCATGTGTAAGTCACTTGTTTAAGCCTTGAACCATAAACCCACACGGTTTGGTTTTCCTAAACCAAACGAACCCGTTTTGGATTTTTAAGCTCACAAGCTCTTTTCATAAGCTTTAAGCTCGTAAAAGTTACTTATTTAAACTTATATTAATAAGCTATAACCTGCAAAATTGATTTCTAAATCAAAAATATCAATATTATGGATTTTGGACTAAATTCGCAAATGTTTTCATGCAAAGGGGTATATATTGTAAATTCTTGAAACTTATAACTAAAGGGGCTGAAATTGTGATTATTCTAAAGTTAAACTTCAGGGGTTTGTTTTGTCATACTTGAAAGTTAAAGGTTTAAAGATTTTAAAAGTTATAGTAAAAGGATTAACTTTGTATATATATAAACCAAGGGTATATATTGTCATTTTACTTTCTAAAGGTATAAAATATAATATTTTTATATTAATTATAAAAATATATTTAAATATTATAAGACTTGATTTTATTAAAACCTGACATAATGTCGTTATCATTCATCAATCGAAATGTTATAAAACAATTATGTTATAAATATAACCTAATTTATCATCCACTAGCTTTTGAAGAAACCTTTAATCTATAACGTATCACGTTACTAGGGAATTTCATGTGAGGGGTTTCATTTGGGTAAACGTTTTGACGAGTTGCTGGATTTACGATTTAAAGTGTCCTGGCTCCTCAAACGTTTACTACATGACCTCTCGATTATGATAACTCGAACAGTGATAGGATGTTTTCACAAGTTATCAAACCAAAAACCATTAAACTTTATGAAATAAAGTTTGTAATATAAATACTCGATCTAAGACTTGACATATTACCTCAGGTTGCGTGACAAGGCCGTTTACTCTCATTTGAATTAAATTTCAAATCAATCAACTACCTTATCAAGGTGAGTTCATAGTCCCACTTTTACATGTTTTCTAAACTCCGTGGGGAGATACACGTTATAAACCATGAATACAAGTGTTTTCAACTGTATGTTATCTTGATGTATTATTGCTGAAGTACCTCTATTTTCCATAAGGACCCACTATCATGAACCGTTAATTACTTGTAACTGAACGTACTAGTTGAGTAAGCACGAATGCCGTGAATAGATCTATTGGGACTGAACTTCCCCGTCCGGATAGGTAACAACGCACTACCATGTCAAACGGACGCATTTCATTTGAGTAACTCCGGGTGTTTGGCAAAGCACCCGCTCGGGGCAACAACTTATGAATAACATTTACTTAAGGCTTCGGTGTCATGAGCTTAGTGCAATAATATAATATTGTTTTTCCCATGATAATTGTATTCGTTGCAATTATTACACTTTCAATAACTTGTATTCAACTATTACATTACAAACACTGTGAATTTCACTCAATCGTTGTGTTGACCCTTTTAGCATGTTTATCTTAGGTAATTGAGCAAACTATGGCACGGAGTGGTCCAAACCTGTTATCATTCAACTTTATGTTTTGAAATGTATTTTGGGACCTCCGTTTGTAAAAACTCTGATGAATAATGAATGATAACTTATCTTTTAAAAAGGTCTATTTTGAGTCGTTTTCTATTATTGTGACTATGATTCATGAAGTAATGCCCCAAATTAGCTTCCCCTGCTATATGTGAAATATCGGGGTGTTACAGATTGGTATCAAGAGCCGCGGTTATAGAGAACAAGGTTGAAACCTTAACCATAACTACTTTTTCTATCCAAGAAAGTCCTATGTGCCACTGCATTTCCCGAATAGTATGAAAATGATACATAACTATTATACTATTATATAAATAACTTATGTTATTTTATACTGGGTTGTTTCAGAATTATGTCTTCAAACACTCTTGACTATATCTACCCTATTATCTTCCCATCTGATTCCGATGTTGAGGATGCTTTTTCCTCTACAACTACTCCTAATTATACTCCGGCTTCACCGGACTATTCCCCAGCCTTACCAGGAAATACCTCTCTTAATCCTTCAGATGATTTATCTAAGTATCTTTTGGCCTCGTTAGCCATCTCACCTTTCCACGATGATCCATATATAAAGGTTATGCAAGCTTATAATGCTACTACTAATGAATCACCTATTCAACAACCACAAGCTCCTATTGCTCCACCAACTGTTTTACCTCTATCTCCAGTATTACCACTATCATCAATGTTTCATTCCTGAGATTTCTTTCTTCCCAAGGAGATTTTACCACCTAAGAAACAAGCCCGTTCCCGTTCATCCTCCTCTACTTCTGCTCTACCTCAAGTGTTTGAAATTAGAGAAAGTTCTCATAAGACGCATTTGGAACGTCATGAGGAACAAATTGAGACTATTATGAATCACTTAGATGAGCTCCCTCTTGAGCGCATTGAGCACATAGAAGATAAGGTAGAAGGTCTTGATAATGGTCAAGTAATCATACAACTAGATTTTGACAAACTAAAGACCGAACTTCAAAAAGCTCGTGCTCAGATTGCTAGACTTCAGAGAAAGCAAATGAGACATAACAACAAGTTTATTTTTGCTCGATTCAGGAATTCTACTCTAGAACTAATCATCAAAGATATCTAGGTTCGCCACCAATAAGATATGAAGAGTCTTTTTGGATACAATCCATGAGCTCAAGAACCACAAGGGAGGACCACCAGACTACTAGACTAGATCTTTGTCATTTACAGCTTTTGTTAGAATCCAACCACTGGATGTGTGGCATAGATAACGACACTTGTCAAATTTTGATTATGTAAATTATGTAGACAAGTTGTTTATGACTTAATATAGTGGTGATCCCATTATACCTCGCTGTTTCATGATATCAATGTCGTGGTTGTCTATCCTATATTTTGTAGTATGATAACTCATATCTTTATCTGGGATTACTATGATTCTCTTGCCATCCGGTTTTCTCAAATCTTTATACCCAAGTATCATGGATATAATTAATAATCAAGACGTTAAGCATAAAAATTTTGGAATCTAAGACTTCCAGATGAGTCTATCTTTGCAGAGTTATATAACTCATTATGGATCATACTAAAACCACTGAGAAATGAACCAGTCCCCGAGAAACCTAATGAGTTAGATGCTTGTTAGAATATCTATTCTAGAATTTTCCGTTATATCCTACAATATCAAAGAATGTGTATTTCTTTGTTAGAACTTGTACTGAATAAGTATCTAAACATAAAATAAGAATCCATACAAATGATATAGCATGACAATGACTTAATCTTATTTTGTGTAAATATTGATAGAATGGCTCCCAAAAGGACATCAACATCGGCAGCACCAGCCATGACTCAGGCTGTCATCGGGCAACTAGTTGCTAATAGTGTTGCTGCAGCTCTGAAAGTTTTCATCGGGGAACTACCCCATAGTATTAAAGGAACCGTTACTGCTTCAAAGCCTTAAACTTTAGAAGAAGCCATTACCATAACCCAGAGGTTGATGGATCAGGTAACAAAGCACAATTCTAAACCAATGATCACAAACGAAAGTTTGATAATAGAAGAACCTTTAACAACAACAACTACCAGAACAACCATAACAACCGCAACAATGATTACCAACAACAATAGAGTAGAAGGCAAGAAACCTTCAGGGCTTGTGCTGCCACCCCAACTAAAAACAAAGGGTATACTAGAAACCTTCCTTTGTGTAAAAGATGTACCCTACATCACACAGGACCTTGCATTATTAGGTGTCAGACTTGTAACAAGGTGGGTCATCTGACCAGGAACTGTAGAAGCATGGGGCCAGCCACTGGAAGCAACCTGCAACCAGTGTTAGTAACTTGTCATGCCTGTGGAGAGAAAGGGCATTACAAATATCCGTGCCCAAAAGCAAACAACAATGCCCATGGAAAAGCATACTTGATGAGGGACAAGAACGCTCACCAAGATCCGAACGTAGCACCGGGTAGTTCCTTCTAAAACCAACATCTAGGTAGAGTAGTATTATTTGATTTTGGAGCCGTAAGAGTTTCGTATCCATAGCTTGCCTCTATGCTACATTATCCCACCATTATTATAGATAACTTTACGATTTCGAAAGAATGGCTGACGAAAAACCTAGTAAGCCACTAATACCGTTATACAGGCGTTTGCATTGATTTTGTTAAACTCAACCTTTCGAATTGATCTTATGCCGAATAAACTCGTTGTTCTAACGTCGGTCATTGGTATGATTTTATTGGTTATCCAAGTATCATGCCAAAATTTTCTTTGGACATGATAGTCGTCCCATTCTATTCGACGGTGAAACTCTATGATCATCCGAGGTGATCGAAGGTAAAAACCGATCTTAGCGCATCATATCTGTATAAAAATCGAAAGGGTTATATCCAGGAAGATCCCATCTTTCTTCTTATTTTGTAATATGGTACGATTACCCGTGAGCTGAATTAACGTTACCATAAAGAATCATTACCCATGCTACCCAGGATCGCACAATGATTTATTTGACCAACTTCAAGGTTCGAGTGTCTACTCAAAAATCGACTTAAGATCAGGCTATCATCAACTAAGAGTCACAGATGAAGATATTCCCAAGACTGCTTTCAGAACGAGGTACGGACACTATGAATTCCAAGTGATGCCATTTGGTTTAACTAACGCACCTGCTATGTTTATGGACCTCATGAACTGTGTGTGCAAACCATACTTGGATAAATTTGTGATAGTGCTCATTGATGATATTCTTATCTACTCTCGTAATAAAGAAGAACACGCAAATCACCTGAGAATAATCTTAGTGGTCTTAGGCTGCCTAATCAAAACTCTAAGATTATTTGGCAGAAGAAAAAGAATGTGGGCTCAAAAAGGGGTTCCAATTCTACATATCCTAATGGTTTTACAAATGATACTGTTAAAAGTGATGGGAGTAAGGCCACGGTTAATGATAACCAACCAAAGAAGAAAATGGGTGAAAATGAGAAGGCTTCTACATCACAACCTAGTGGTGTTAAGAGTACTCCGATTTCTAATCCTTTTAGCGTGTTAAATTCGGAAGATGGGGCTAATTGTGGGGATACGGTTCCTACGAATGTGGAGAACACTCAATACCCCAAAACAGGTACGGAGGAAGGTGTTAGTGAAACATATTAGAATAACTTGTGGTCTAAGTTTAAAGCGCAAAAGGAGGCCTCAAAGAGCAAGCACGGACGTATGTCGGACTTTGAAGATGATTCTGATGAGGATGAAGTGTACTTTCCAAACGAGGAATATTCTTCAGGTATGGGTGGCGGTTTCTCTTTGAATGAAGATGATTTGGATGGATATGACGGATATGAAGCTCAGGTTTATGATATTCCTAAGAATTTGCAAGATTTTTGTGATGATTTTGATATTCGTTTAAATAGTCGTAGTAGGAAATAGTTGTGTTTATTTCCTTGGTTGTCATAAGTATGGCATGTCATGCTTATGTTAGTGATTTGGTTAGTAGCGCTTTATGCCGCTTATTTGTGCCCATGTAACGGGCTGGGTTGTAGGACTTCACCTACACCTTTTGTACTTTAACGCTTTTTGGCGTAATACATTTTACCGGGGAAACCCTTTACCCAAAAATAATCTTGGAATTACTCAAAAAGGAGAAATTGTATGCCAAGTTTTTCAAATGTGATTTCTGGATCAATATCGTGCAGTTTCTTGGGCACATAATTGATAGCCGAGGAATTCACGTTGACCCCGCCAAAATTGAAGCAGTTAAGAATTGGGCACCTCCTACCACACCCACAGAAATACGCCAATTCTTGAGACTTGCTGGTTACTACCGGAGATTGATCGAGGGTTTTTCGAAGATTGCAAAACCTTTGACTAAATTAACCCAGAAAAACAAGAAGTATATATGGGGGAAGACCAAAAGTCAGCTTTCCAACTGCTAAAACAGAAACTGTGTGAAGCTCCAATCTTTACCAGGAGGAAACGATGACTTTGTCATTTACTGTAATGCATCACTCCAAGGTCTGGGAGCAGTGTTAATGCAAAAAGAAAAAGTTATTGCATATGCATCCCGACAACTCAAACCTCATGAAGAGAACTATTCCACACACGACCTCGAATTAGGAGCAGTAGTGTTCGCTCTTAAAATTTGGAGACACTATCTATATGGCACAAAGTGTACTGTGTTCACTGATCATAAAAGTCTTCAACATATCCTTCATCAAAAGGAGTTGAACATGAGGCAACGCCGATGGTTAGAATTGCTCGCCGATTACGATTGTGAGATTCACTACCATCCCGGAAAGGCAAATGTTGTAGCAGATGCCTTGAGCCGGAAGGAACGAATCAAACCACTTCGAGTTAGAGCACTAATCATGACCCTTCACCCAAAATTACCATCACAAATCCTCGAAGCCCAAACTGAGGCGATCAAAGAAGAAAACATCAAAGCTAAAAACCTACGAGGAATGAACAAAGCATTTGAAGTACGTCCTGATGGAACTCGTTGTATCAAGAGCTGAAGCTGGTTACCACTCTTTGGTAATCTGAGGGAATTGATCATGCATGAATCTCATAAATCAAAGTATTCCATTCACCCAGGTTCTAACAAGATGTATCAGGATCTAAAGAAACTCTATTGGTGGCCTAACATGAAGGCAATCATCGCTGAATATGTTGACAAATGTTTAACATGCTCTAAAGTTAAAGCTGAATGTGAGAAGCCATCCGGCTTACTGGCACAACCAGAGATTCCTATGTGGAAGTAGGAGAGAATAACAATGGATTTCATCACAAAACTACCCAAAACCTCAAACGGACATGACACAATCTGGGTCATTGTCGATCGCCTTACCAAATCCGCACATTTCATCCCTACCCGAGAGACAGATAGTATGAAAACCCTTACAAGGGTTGTCATCAATGAAATAGTATCCCGGCATGGCGTGGCAATTTCTATTCATATCGGATCGTGACAGTCATTTCACATCCAGATTTTGGCAATCATTACAAAGTGCTTTGGGTACTCAATTAGACATGAGTACGTCATATCATCCCGAAACCGATGGACAAAGTGAAAGAACCATCCAAACACTCAAAGATATGCTTTGAGCCTGTGTTATAGATTTTGGAAAAGGATGGGAAAGACACTTACCATTGGTAGAATTTTCCTTCAATAACAGTTACCATGCCAGTATTAAGGCAGCACCATTCGAGGCACTTTATGGTCGAAAACGCCGATTGTTTTCAATAACAGTGTGGAGATACGTGAGATTGTTTTCACGTCCGGGTTTGAATTTGATTGTCATAGCAGCTGGTGATTTTGTTTGCCATCTTGACTTATCGATGTATCATTGCTGGATTATATGAAGATGGACAGTTTGCTATTGTTGGGTGCGTGTGTTGATGTAACACGCTTGGTCATGTGTGCCGATTACGGTATACGTGTGGGTTTTCTCTTGGAATTAGGGCTAATTTATGGTCCTCATGCAATCTCCGTCTTTGTTTAGCATTCTTATTCTCCGAGAAGGTTGTTACGCGTTTCGCTTTTGGGATGCTTTTTGTCACTTAATTGCGTTCAACACATTTTAAAGAGCTGGAAGTATAAATGGAATACTTGTATTTATGTTTTTCATGCTCTAATTATTTTAGTGTATTCTTATTAGTGTAGGGTCAGGAGAGTGCATGTCACATCTTATGTTAGTTGTGCACATTGTTTTTATGTTTTTTATGCTTCGAGCCTGTGTTATAGATTTTGGAAAAGGATGGGAGAGACACTTACCACTGGTAGAATTTTCTTACAATAATAGTTACCATACCAGTATTAAGGCAACACCATTCGAGGCACTTTATGGTCGAAAGTGTCGATCACCTGTCTGCTGGGCCAAAGTTGGAGATGTCCAACTCACAGGACCAGAGATAATCCATGAAACCACCAAAAAGATAGTTCAAATCCGACAATGCTTGCAAGCTGCAAGAGACCGGCAAAGAAGTTATGCCAATGTAAGGCCAAAGCCTTTGGAGTTCTAAGTTGGAGATCGTGTTATGTTAAAAGTGTCACCTCAAAAAGGTGTCATTCGATTCGGAAAGCGAGGAAACCTTAACCCTCGGTACATTGGACCATTTAAGATCCTTAAAAGGGTCGGCCCAGTGGCATACACACTTAAGCTTCCTGAAGAACTCAGTAATGTCCACAGTACCTTCCACGTTTCTAATTTAAATAAATGCCTATCTGACGAATCTCTCGTCATTCTAATGAAAGAGCTTCGGCTTGATGACAAACTCAACTTTGTGGAAGAACCAATAGAAATTATGGATCGAGAAGTCAAGCAACTGAAACAAAGTCGCATCCCTATAGTCAAAGTAAGATGGAACTCTAAAAGAGGACCAGAATTTACGTGGGAACGCGAAGATCAAATTCGTGCCAAGTATCCACATCTATTTCCAAACATCACTCCAACATCCAACTAAATCTCAGGACGAGATTTCTTTAAGGTTGGGAGACTATAACAACCCACAATTTCCCTCTATGTAATTATCCATCTATTAAATTAGAGGCAATTTTCATCAGTGTAATCATCCATCTATTAAATTAGATGCAACCATTTTCATGGAAAGATTTTTTTCTTTATTTCATCCATAATGTAACGTAACTTACATTACAAAAGTAAACGAGCTTACGCAACCTACCAATGCCAATTTCATCAAAGTTTATAGCAAGTAAACATTATAATATGTCAAGCAATATATTCTAAACTTCATTTTTACCATACGTTATTTATTTAAAGTACCATTTAAAACGTTTATTATAAAACGGATTTATACGTTAAACGTTTATATCAAAACCCCGATTACGTATAAGATTTCCATATAAAACAAATGTACAAGCTTTCAAGGCATGTGTACAAGTGTACAATGCATGAAATTCGAATACCTTTTCCCTCCAAAACCCTAGTAAAACTCTTTTAAGCTTATGGTACAACCAGATATAGCACAACATTCAAACTAGCCTATATTCCCTCCATTTTTATAAGGAATTT
>BQNB010090185.1:0-27213 GCA_026074375.1 Tanacetum coccineum | reverse complement strand
AGTAAGAGAAAGTAAGAAAGAATGAAAGATTAGATTATGTGTGAATGAACCAACCAACCAACACCCTCTCCATGTGTGGAAAGGGTATTTATACATCATAGTAATCGTCCATAGGCTTTGCTTATGGTCTTTCCATGTGTCTTTAGCCCGGTTAGCTTACTAATATTACATTTGACTAATCTACGAGCTACGACTAACTATATTGGTAGTGACTGATACTTTTTGTGTTTCTAATAATCTCCCCCTAAGGGAGGTCACTCTAATTTACAAAAACTTAAATCTAGCATACTATGCTTTGACTTTAGTCTTGAGCTCGTAGTCTTTAACTTCAATCTTTAACTTGTGATATGTTGTACTGATCTTTGACTTTTAGGCTTCGACTGGTATCTTTGACTTGATAGAATGTGATTTTGAACTTCTTGAGATCATCAACCAAACCTAACCTCTTTTACATCGTCTTATAATCTTGCCATCTTATGATCTTGTGCCTTTGGACCAACATGCTCATACTTTTCTTGATATGATAACTTGAAAGCTTTAAGGATGCGTTTATCTTGAAGTTCTTTAACTTTAACACTTTGTTGCTTTAAGAAGGACATATAGTATCAGAGTAGCGGAAGTCTTGAAACAAGTACTTGAGCTTTCATGATGTCTTTATAAATGTCGGTCGAGTATGAGCATGTGGTTATGAATCTTTAAGTCTGCTGGAACAAGGTACCTCCACGTCCATCTTTATATATTCCTGAAATAAAATAGTTTGCAATAAATATGGGGGATGAATATGGCTTTGTTATAAACCCGTGTTTAGTTGGAGTAACCTTTGAATCTGTGAGGATCGACCTGTGATTAGGTAGATTCAATTTAAGAAGAATCTCCTTGACATGATTTCCAGCTTAAGTATTGAATCTTTCTAACACATATTTATTAGATTCATCTTACTCAGCATGTTCTCATTATCGGAACATCTCAAAGCAGACAACACGGTATATCTCACCGATTGAAATAAAAATTGATTTAAAAAATCAATCAACGTGTCACTTACTAAAGTGTTTTTGTGACACATCTAGAGTTTTAAGCATTTCAAAATTCACCCATCGTCAATTCATATCCTGGAACAAGTTTGATTCAAATAGAATCACACCATGTTTCTTTCTAGTTGTCACCAGCTTGATTCGTATATAATCGTACAAGTTACCTACCATGAGCTTGTTTGATGTTGGCTCAAGCAGGATTTCCACTATGAATACTTACGTATCACTCGAGTTCTGGAAAAATCACAAGGATAATGCGTAGGACTCTTAATATATTTCTTG
This sequence comes from Tanacetum coccineum, assembly GCA_026074375.1. Classification (NCBI taxonomy): domain Eukaryota; kingdom Viridiplantae; phylum Streptophyta; class Magnoliopsida; order Asterales; family Asteraceae; genus Tanacetum; species Tanacetum coccineum. Next base: position 25,900 of record BQNB010090185.1, on the reverse strand, counting down.
TTATTCACATTGTGTAACATAGCAAGCATCATTTTGACAAGTGTCCTAATGAGATTTATAGATGATCTCGTTTGTCTCTAGACTCAATAGTGCACTTTGGTTTTAGTGATCAGAGGCTGGAGCAGACTGCCACCTTTTCAATACCAACTAACTCGGAATGAGAAAGTTGATAGAAATGCATGTAATCTCTGTGAGAAATGAAACAGAAATCTTTTGAGAGATTCTGAGTGGCTAGGAAGGGTTGTGCATTGCATCACTGGGTCCATGATGTCAATCTTCATTGTCAGCAATCATCTTTGTAATTCTTGACAGCAGATGTATTGACCCGGTTTCTACCTAAGTGTAAGGAGGGCTTCTTTCTTTTCTCCCTTTATCTTAACTTTTCTTTTTAATTCTTCAACCCCTTTAGTGCTTACCGAGACTTCATAACTAGTACCTTGTTGGGTTTGTTCCAGTACTGGCTCCATCTCAGTCGGCACTTTTCCCTTATTCTCACTTTTACTCCTTTTTCATACCTAAGGACTACTACACTATCTAGTGGTATATCCCTGGGTATATCCCTCCGGTTCTAGCTGAATCATGGGAATAGATACCTAAACTTAACCACCTTATCACTCCAATGCAGTAAATTCAAATGGTTGGTCTTTGGTACTTCCACATTACAGCCAATCACGTAACCTTTTGCTCCCCCTTCATATGTGCATCGATTAATCGAAAGAGTTTAGCACATATATGGGAAAGCGTACACTTGAGATCTTAAAAATCACATTATTAGCCATATATTTTAATCACATTTTCTCCCCTTATCAAACATGTTAAATATTTTAATATTTTAGATATTAATTGATAAAATATATGCATTCGAGGAGAAGATGTCCACTTATTAACAAGCTGATTATTGGAACATATTAATGTTCCCCTTAATTTATGAGGGTATTATATGGTGTTTATGTTAATTTGAAATTTTTTGAATTTACTAAGAAATTCTTAAAAATTCATACTCAAACACTATATATGCCTACTTTTTAAGTCTACACTACATATATACATATTCACAAGTTTGATTATATACTAGAAATTAACCTGAAATGTGTTGAGATAGAATATGACAAAGTCATATTGTCCTTTCCAGAACCCTGAGTTCTTTCCCGTATATCCTTCCACCAACAAACATTTCTAGATTCCGCATCAACCTCTTCTGATAAAGCTGCTTGTCTATATCCTGAACCATATCCCAAGCCCTTTTCTTATCTAAGTTACTCCATTTCCTCATTGGCAGATATTCCATTCTTATTCCTGCAGCAATGTCATGAAGAGCAGTCCGAACATCATTGAACGTGCCATCACTGAACTTGTGGAGTTCATCAGTACACATCAAACTCTTCCTCTTGAACTGATCTACATATATTATTCCATAAGGGTCTAAGTGTGAAGTGTATGTAGTTTTGTTCCTGTGGTTTGGTCTGTATGTGTCGAGTTTAGTGAGGTTGAGCTTCTTTTGGTAACTTTCGACACCTAATTGAAGATCTTTCACCCGCTTTTGAATGACAATACGTCTGGTGAACATACGCAATGCCACATTCAAATCATATCGTTCGTCGATAGTGAGATTGGTCAGCTTTTATTGAACGAGTAGAAGTAACATGTCTTCAATGTCTTGTAGACGTAGTCTTTAAAAATCACCTTCTATAAACGTATATAACTGCTGATCATCTCAATGAACTTTAATCTCTTCCAGGTGACCGTAGTCATACTTCTTCATGTTTATAAGTCTGGTAACTGCAGAGATTCTTCTTTTGGATTAAACATCTTTAGACGAAGTCAAGTTACTTGCGTATCCATAGAAGCTTTGGCATTTGGGACCCCAGTGTGAAGTGCCTAAGTAAGCATGTTGATCATATTTCACCACCACGAGACTCCACAATTCGTGAACCAAGTCTTCGATCCATTTGAGCTCATAAGTAGCAGCCTTTGTCTTTGTGACAGAAGTTGAGTACCATTTTCTTAAGTCTTCACCCTTCAGATATTCCAGATTTTTATTGATAAAGTAATCCTTAGGGATAATTTGACGACCTCGATGATCTTGAATTAACGGAAGAGGCTTTCTGAGATCAAACGGATATGGTTTGTTTTTGGGGTTATGCCAGTCAAGTCGTTCAGTTGTTGCTCTGAAACATTCTTCAAGATGGTACTCTAATTCCGTAATACTCTTACAAGTTCCTTTGAGCAGGTTGAATGCCGGTCCAACCAGAATTTCTTGAGTCAGATTTGGAATTTTAAGCCGATTCATGACAAATACAGAGAAATCAAATAAAGTATCATTAAACTCATCAAATGAAGTGGGAGGTTCTTTAGCACGAGCAGCTTGACTTATCCAGGTCTAAGGTGGTCGAAAGTCAACTTGTTGTATTTTACTCCAATCAGTATCAGAAGTTGGAGGTCGCTCGGGTTTCTTGAACCAGTCAGCTTTGTTAACCTCCTTGTCATCCAGTCGTTTATCATCGTCTCCCATGACAAACTCTTGATCTTGTTGCATGCTTGAGTCTTCAACAGTATGACTTGGCTCCTTTGCATGGGCAGATTTGCCGGAAGACTTATGTTAAGTTTGGGAAGCGTCTTTGGAGGTGCTTGAAGACTTCTTTTCATTAGACCTTGAATATTTAGAGGACTCAACATCTTTACCAGATTTCCTTCTTTTCGTCCCTCGGTCTGATCCAGTGGAGGGGTCTTCATCCTTCTCTTGATCATCTCATCCTCTTTTTAGTAAGACGACATCACCATATGAGGTAGTGATGTCTTTGTTAGAGTTGTATGATTCGACCAATGCATTGTAGAGATTCTTCTGATTGTCTGATCTGTTTATCGATTTGTTAGCCTCCATTTTGTCAATGAGAATCTTCTTCAGTTCAAATTCTGACAGTGAAGCTTCCACTGCGTAAGTTGTCTGAGGTTGATTAGTTGATCTAACTAACACTTTAGCTCCTAGAGATTCGGTCACATACTTCTCAATATTTGGCATGATCTTGGAGACTTGAGCTTTAACTTGATCCTTGATTATTGTCTTCATGGTCGAGTTTATCTAATTGAGAAATTCTTGATTCTCGGCTTGAGCTTCTTCTCTGAGCTTGTTTGTTTGCCGTTGAACAACCACATCCACTACTTCTTTCATCTTGGAAGCAAGATACATATCAATAATTCCTAGAATTGAAGAGACAGCTTCAGCAAATTGATTTGTTTGTCTTAACTCAGACATTTTAGATTTTAATGCGGATACCCTTTGATCAAACTTGAATACAGATGCAAAGTTAGGAATTTCTAGCAAAGTCACTGTTGGATTTATGGAAGTTGTTGTTGTAAAAGTTGGTGTTTGTTGCTGTAGAAGAGAATTAAAGAACGAAGTTGGCGGAGGAGTAGTTGTAGCGAAGCCGGATGTGATTTCAGGAATTGCAGTTGCATGATGAGCAGAGGTTTCCAACAATGAAGCAATCTCATTGTCAGCTGGAGATGGATTCTCAAGATTTAAGAGCTTGCTTGTAAAGTCAAAAGAGACAAAAGAGCTTTGTTGTTGATCCCTTTTGAACATATCTTACTTAGCTTGTTAAAGCTTAGTTGTGTTGGATAGATCCAAAACAACTATAGTAGAAACTAAGATTGAGAATATCACAAACTATGCAGAAACTAGTTTGTAATACTAAGAAGAACAATAAAACAGTAAACAAACTTTTACTAAACTTTCAGCCTCAATATGAAACGATCACTCTGAATAGTGATAGGGTTACAAAATAACCTTGAAGCTATGAATATCAAAGATGTACTCCTAACATTATGCCCTAGGACCTCCTTTTATACACCAAGGAGTCCTACAAGGCTTACAATACTTTCCTAACTTATCATGATCTTTTCTATAAACAAACGTAATCTCCTAACAAATATGTTATACATTCTTCTTAACAACATAACTATATTTATCTTCGTAAGTATTCTTGTTCTACAATCAATCTTTGATCTCATCTCTGTCAGCATAATCCTTCCAGCAGTAGTAATCACTCAGCAGTTGTAACTGAGCAGTAGTAACTCTAAGAATCATCTTGAAGTCTTTTAATCCCAACAATCCTCCCCTAAACTTGATGTTCATCTTCTGAATCTTCAAGTTTCTTCATTAAAAGTCTTCATCACTATCAGGAGGATGTATTCAAACACTTCATTGACCCTTTTCTTGCTTTGTCATGAGCTTGAGTAGTTGATAGCACATCTCATTCCAATGATCGCTTGAAGCTTTTTGTTCAGCATGTTTGAGATTGTTATTGGTGTAAGTGGGTATCTCTTCTCTACCAGCATAAAAATATGCAGATGTTAAAACTTCACACAATGCATTCCATATAAAGAAAATAGCTTCCAAACTGTTACTTTGTGCCCTTGTAGATCACTCCATACTTTACTTGCTACATCAGGTTCAAACATCACTTTTAGATTACCTCACAACACTCTTTCATATCCTTCCTCTGGCCTTGTATTTCCATGTTTAGATTTGACCAACTTCCAGAGGGTTTCCAATTCTTCTCTATTAATATTTTGGAGCATCTGAATCATTGATGAGTACTTTCTTGAACATCCATCAGCGCTGATGATTTGAAAATATCCAATCCTTCCTTCTTTAACAATCTTGTATTCAACAATCATTGGAGGTTTGGTGGCTAATGGTATAGCATCAATTGCTACCTCATCGTCTTTAACTATCTCAATATGCTTTTTCATATATGCCTCCTATTTTTCAGCTTCTACATGCTCATCTATCTTTTGCTTCTCTGAGTTATCAAATTCAAGCTCATCCCCTGCTCTTTTAGAACTTCCTTCTATTCTTGTCTCACTGCTTTTCACCAACTCTGTATTCATGTCTACAAAAGTGTTTACCCTTTTAATCTCTTTATCAAACATCTCCTGGATCTCATCATAACTTTTGCTCTTCAGCTGATTGTGTTTGTATCCAACCATGTTCTTCAAATAGGCAGACATTGTATTTCTCTTTTGTGCCTTAGTTGGTGGCTTGCTCCTTTTCTCTTGACCTCTTAATGATTCAAAGTTTTTCTTTCTCTTTTCCAAGAGTTCTACAAACAACTTTGACTTTTCTTAAATACTCAACTATTCTTGTTCTTCTGTTTGCATTTGTTGAGCCAGTTGAAAGTCAGCATCCATCATAGCTTGTGTGTTATCCCATGTTGGCTTTTTCTTCCTTTAGTCTTGAAATCCTCTCTTCTTCTTCCAATTCAACTTGTAGTTGAGCTTCAAGATTTCTAGCAACTTCTTTATCCATTGCAATTTGATCTTTCTTCTTTAAAAGTTTTTCAGGCTCAACCATTTTTGCCTTGCCTTTGTCTTTAGCCTGTGGAAGTTGTGATGCTTGTAAAGGTGATGATGTTGTTTTGAATTTACTTGGCTCTTGAACTACAACCCCTCTAGCCTTGGGTCTTGTAGTTGTAGTTGTTGTAGCAGCAGATGTAACAACTTTGGGTTTAGCTGCTTTGATTTCTATTAGAGTCTAAGCCAGAGTCAACTCATCAATAGTTGTTGTTGGAGCATTGGCAGTAGTAACTTTAACATTAGCAGTAGTAACTACTTCACCAGCAGTAGTAACTGGATCAACAGCACTAACTTCCTTTTTAGCAACTTCTTTTTCCTACTCTTCTAACACACATGTATCAAACATCAGGTTGTCATCATTCATTTCTTGAGTCTCATCCACCAAAGTCACTTCTGTATCAGCATCAAGATCAACAATTTTCCTCCCCTGTTTGGATGCATCCTCCTGAGCACCCAAACTAACATCATTAGAGGATTCTACCCTGATAACTGAACCAACCTTCCTTAATCTCTTGAACCCTAGTGTTCTTGACTTCTTTCTCTTTTCCAAACTCTTTACTCTTCTTTTCAAGCTCTTAATCTCTAAAGCTTGATTAGATTTTGTAGTCTCCAGAGCAAGAACTCTTGATTGTAATTGGGTACAAAGATTCATCAATTCAGTAAGTTGCATTCTATCCTCACCACTTTGAGGTAGATCATAGGAAGGGGTAGCTACATGCTCCTCATTGATAGCCTCATTAGGGATAGGCTCTGTAGGACCATTGTCCTTCCTCTGTTTCCTTTTTGACTTTTTCTTTTAAGGTTTAGATGAAGATGGTTGAGTATGAATAGGTGTGGAATGAGAATCAGTCAAAGCAGCTGAATCTTTACCCATGTCTTTAGTAGCTTGAACCATCATTGTTTCAAATAAAGGTGTGAACTTTCTAGAAAAACCCTTTCTTGGTCTCTTCATGTTAGCAAACACCTTCTTGGTGTGGGAAGGTATAACATAAATTCCTTTATGTCTAGATATTCCCTTAACTTGTTTGTCCAAATTAAGTCGTAGGCTCCACTCCTGGTGGTGCCCTTCCGTTAATTCATTTAAGTTTCAGTCTTGTGACCATACTCCCCTAGAACCCAAAAACTTTAATTTCTCATAGGTGCTAGCGGAGTCCTATAAGCAACATCCGTTGATCCATGGTCGGCATCGTTTATGGTTGAGACTAGGTTTTTGCAGCCTTGATTCCATGAAACTTGAATAGGTGCTCATCAGGAATGGCCAACAACAGAGTGCTTTTTGCTTTCAATTCATTCTTTCTTGCTAGCTTTTGTTCAGCAGTTTTAGGAGGAATGGGACCTTTAGTACCAGCACTAGCTGATGCAATAGCAGGTGCATCACCATTCACAATAACCTCCCAAAGAGCATAATAAGTGTGAGTAAGATATTGTTCCATTCTCATGCTCTAGAGATCATAGTCTCCTGTTTTGAGTACTGGAAGTTTTAGTGCAGACATTTGATGTGTTTTAAAAGCTTTAAATTTGTAAGACTAAAAATACCGAACAATTATATGAAAACACACGGGTAAAGTATAACCCTCGTTTATAATATAGTATTGTAGGTAAGTCAGGTCATTCCATAGGAGATTGGCATTTCTAAGACAAAGTCGATAATATTACAAAAAAGGATTATCGTATAGATTGTCATGGGTCTAAAGATAATGGTCTAATTCAATTAAAAGACATGTTGGGTTAAGGAACAAGAAATATTATAGATAAACTTGAGTAGATGAATGATTCACGAATGTAGTTATAATCAATTTAAGAATGTTTAGTTGCTTAAAAAGATCTTATATTGTTCATAATGAAAAACCCTTTTAGCCTTTATCTTTAATTATGAAAATGCATTAAGTGTGATCCGTGTTTGATGATGAGTAATATAAGCTTACTAAACCAAGTTCGTTAGACATGTGGTTTAGTGTTAAACCCTTTTACACTTAGGTTAATTTTCGTTTACTTAGCCAATCCTCACAAGGCTAAGGTCTAGTTGTTATAGACAAACAACATGGAAATCGGTCACTTAACCGGAGTCTTTTGGACCTATTATTTTTCCAGGATAAGTGTGACAAACGAGAAAATTAAAGAGTCTAAGTTCAAAAACATCAAGCTTATAGTATTTATATCATAAAATTCATTCAAAGTGTCAAGTTTGATCCATAATATCCGTAGAGCCCCTAACCAAACATGTTAATCTACTCAACAATCATAGTGGCAACATATTCATCAAGTATGATAAATCCAAAATTCATATTATAAAAGGATGGAAACATGTTTTTTTACCAAATTTCAAGAACAAAAGTTCCAATCTAACAATTCCTTCTAAGAATAGAGAAACAACTGACAACTAGCACCTCCAAACTTCTGAGTTTAAAGGACACTTCACTTGCTCTTCTACCCGGAAAAAGATAAAGATGAAGGTTTACCCTTCAAATCTTCCTAAGAACTTCTCCAACTCTTGGAGAATGATTTAGTATGTGTTGTGATATAAATGTTGTTTGTGGTGAATGATTTTCCTACTCCAATTCGTTTGCTTTATTTATAGTGATGATTGGGCAATTCAAGAGTTGCATCATTGATGATTTTTTTAGTAACTGACGCAGAAAGTGCGTCGCACTTGGATAAAAGTGCGCAGCACATCCCTAATAAATGACTTGCATTAAAACCCGCTGACAAGTGCGCAGTACTTGATAATAAAATCGGGGAACTTGTGCCTTTTACATCCGCAATCCTTTTCTAGATCCTTCTTTTGACGAATATTAGTTGTAAGTAACCACATTTCTTGTACGTTAAGTCCTTCCTTCCATATTTGGTCCTAAAACAATATTTACATAACAAACGGCCAATTCTTACTATATTTATTGTGTTAGTACATATATTTCTCGCATTTCTTAAGGGATATTTTATGTGTATTTGGAGTGTTATCAAATACCCCATACTTAGCTTATTTCTTGCCCTCAAGCAATCAAAGCAAAAGAATTTTGTTTCATCAGATTAGAAATCATAAGCACAGATAACGCGACAAAGCAACTCACGAAATTTCAGATAAGTTTTATTTTTCACTCACGCTCAATTTAGTGATAAGGGTAATAAACGGGAGTCACTCAAACACGCAATCATGAAATGTACAATTTACCATAAGCTTGTACTAGAAACTAAACTCTACCGACATGGCGTAAGCACCGGACATTATTATCGAAAGAGGTTACATACTAGTAAGTTTTGAGTTTGTTTTGTTGAAAAGAATTTATAATTAAATAATAATCCATCTTATCTATTATTCCATCGAACTTCTTTGTTTAGGTGATACTCAGGCATTCAGACTTTTTTTTATGATAATCTTGGGGGAACTTGCTTTCCCCCATACTTATGATAAGAATACTTGCAGCTACGCGTAATACTTTAAACGGATAAAATTTCATATGATTTAATTAAAAAGTTTTTTTCAACAACGTAATTCATTTATATTTTCCATTTTAATAATACCTCTTAATCAGAAAATGTTTATATCACGCAAGCGTGATCTTACTGCGGTCTCGAAAAGATTTCAAGCACAAGTTCTAGAATTTATAAATCACCGGCACACTCATAATCTTCAACCGATACCACTATTCCAGAAAAATCGAAAAAGACCATACATACACATCCGTAACGACGAAATAGACATATATGACTGCAATCAAACCCTAACTCGAACAGGCTAAAGGCATCAATTATCTTGGGTATCAAAGATGGATACCCGAAATATTAAAGTCTAAGGGTGAACCTTACTTTTTAATTGGTGGCATAATATGCTAGTAACGTTATCTATCTCGAGTCAGATTGCTTATGATCATAAAAAATTTAAATTTGTTATGAATGTTTTGAATGTTTTCACTTTTCCAGGTTATCTCTCCCCCATACTTAATATGAGCATTGTTCCTAATGCGAAAGATTATAGAGAAAAGATAAATAGGGAAAGTGAAATATACTTTTTTTTAGTATTGTATATCCTCCAAAGCTCTTGCTTGCATTCATCCTTTTCAGCTCCTTTCACCTGTTTTAAATTTACATACTCCAAAACATATGTATGATAATAATTATTCTAATTAATTAATAAGTTTTAAAATATTGTTTTTAATGCCAACAGAGGCATTTACACATAATAATAATAATAATAATAATATTGTTTTTGAAACACATGTGTCCAAACACACATAATCACATATCCAACTACTCGTTCTCCTCATCATCATGCTGCTGCTGTGGTGGCTGCTGCGGATAGTACTGCTGGTAGTACTGGTCGTACTGGGGCTGAGCATAACCAGGTGGGTTGTAATCACCTCTATAACGGAACATTATAAACTCCTGCCATGTGCTCAAAGATGCCTTGGTACCTATCCCAGTGATAAGCCTGTCTATACTCCATCCTCTTTATCGTCTCCTGTCTGATCTCCATGCTACCCATACGCTCATATAAATCATGCATCGAAGCTCGCTGAACTCTTGGAGCTCTCTGTGAAGGAACTCTCGGGACATCATCAACTGGAATATCAGGAATCAATCTATCCTCAGAGTCGATCAACTCTCTCAGGGTAGTCATGTCTAAATCTCTGCAGTAAACCGGAGTACTCAGGGTACGTACTATCTCTTCAATTAAAACTCTGCTCTTCCTAGCAATCTTTGAAATGAACTGACCACAGCAAATCTGATTGACTTCCAGCTCCCTTTTATTTTATCCATTTTGTAATCACCCAAGCCACATTTGCATACCCATTTTGATGTCTAGCCTCAAACATACTTAACAACCACAAATCATTCCTTTGAATCTTCTCATATCTATCCGTCCTCTGACATAATCCGTAATTGATCATTTTATGCAACACTCTAAGAATCAGGAATCTAACGAAAGTGATTGAGCTTCTAGACAAATGTAAGTCCTTATTTGTGCTAATCCTTTCCCAATATTCTCTAGCATTAAATTTTTCATCACTTCTCAAACCTCCTTGAAAATAAGTATCAAAACCTTCTTCCTCTAATTCGTCAGCATGATACAATCCCAATCTCCTAGCAAATTCCAACAAAGTTAGACTATGAGCACGTCCTCCTAGTCTAAAACTGATTATCTTCTTTGACTGTAACTCATCATCCGCGCATACTTCATCAAACTCATAAGTAGCATAGAACTTACGGCAAAGTTCTGGGTAGATAGGCTCACGGATGTTAAAAGCCCTTACCCAAGTCACAAAAAAGAATATTTCTTCTCTGGTTTCAGCTTCCTTCAAACTAATCTTTAACATGTTATATATTTCTTCTCCATAACCAATTTTGTGTAACAACTGCCAATCCACGATTTGCGGTAAATAAATGAGTTTTGGAAGCAAAATTACGAACCTAGTGTTATAACGAGACTTTGCTTCTCTACTACCACCACTCCACTCCAAGAATTCATGGTGAACATCTAGGAGTAATGCTTCTTCAATGGTTTCAACATTTCTAGAGCGTTTGTGTTGGATCCCGATCTATACTTTCACTTCGTATTGCTAACCACGGATTGAACCAAGAACTAGAAAAGAGATAATGTTTAGAGAGAGAAAGAAGAGAGAGAGATGAGAGAAAAAGAGAAGATATTATTTTAGATAGACATTCTGTAACTTTCTGTGATCTAAAATGTGCGGCGACACAAATCCTAAGTGCGGTGGTATTTTAATTAATTCAAGCAGTGCGGCGGTTTTAAACAAAACCAGCGCACTTCCTGCTTGTTTTAAACAAAAACAAGTTGTTAACAATTTATCTTAATCCAAACATTAATCCAATAGTTAAACCTGGATTTATTCAAAGGCATCTCGTAATTCTTAATAATAATGGATAATTCTAGTATATTCAAATGCATATTGGCATAATTTTAAACTTTAATTCATATAAACCCTAAAACACTCAATGATAATAAGATTTGAGGATAAAAAATAGTAAAGAAAATATAAACATACCCTTGGCATGATTAAGAAGTTGGTTGATTGGTTTTTAGTACTTTCCTTCGATTCTGATTGTAAACCCGGCGGTGCCTAAGTTTTATTTTTCTTTTGTGTGGTATTTATAATGAGTTGAAAACTTCTTTTATAAGTTTTAGTTCCTGAAATAACTGAAAGTGCGGCGCACTTCTACTAAGTGCGGCGAACTTGGTTTTTTTTAATTAATTATAATAACTGAAACGTAAACTAGTCCACCAAAATCTTCATTCATTAATATCGGGGTAGTCCCCGTACATCAAAGTATAATCCATAATGGATTAAATACAATTGATTTTATTTAGATATGCATACGACAAAAAGTAAAATTTAAAGTACGATAAACATTATTTTGGGAGTGCACAAATTCTTCCTCCCTTATTCTTGCTTCCAAAGCTTACTCGACGAACCAGTTTGGTGACATTATGTCACTCAATTTGTGATATTTAGATAATTTCCTCTTCGTGGGTTTTGTCACAAAAGCTTGCATGTAGATATTTCCATAGGGGTTGGTCAAACGAATCTCAGTTTTTCCAGTGCCAGTTGCTAATTTAGGATTAGAATAGAATAATTTGTAATCGGGTTTACCATTCCAACTCTCTCAGTTTAGCAGGAGTGATCTAAGAAAACTTACAGCCTTTTTCCACACGCTGATTTTTCTAAAGGGGTTTATTACTGATTCAAGAGTTGACAAGGTCATGTTTTCAGCAGGGTTGGTATTGTTTTGGTATCCGATTGGTCTAGAGTTGTGAATTGGTGTTCCCATATCATTCCTCTTAATCACATAGTCTTCTTCGTCATCTGAGTCGCTCTCAGCAATTCTGATTTTTTCTGATTTAGCTGCTCTAAAGGTTTGACGAGTATGTCCATCAACAAGTAGTAAAAATGTCCTATTGGAATGTCAAAGTTGGCTCCAATTTTTTTTTTCGTATCAGGAATACCCACACGAAGGGTGGCGTCGGTCTTTAGGTATTTCCAAAATTTAAGTACTTGGCAGATAGAGTGGTAAATCAACTTGACATAGAACATTTACCAAAGACCCATTACTTCAAAGCTTCTGTATAGTTTAATCATTGTTATGTTCCTGTCTTCTTTGATGATATCATTATTTACCCAGTGTTCAAAGTAATTGTATGGCATGGTGTTAGTGCAGATCCTGTATCAGCGAGAGGTTTATTGATTCGGCCTTCCAGCTTATTGGAATTGAATGACACTGGATCTTTTTTCCTTAAGCATCTACCTTTCATTTTTACCATTGCTTTTTCTTTTCCGGTTTATATCATTCCCATCTAATCTGGACTTTGTTCAGCCCAGATTTCATCAAACAACTTCTGTATTTATCATTAAGGCCAATGTTTCTATTACGACCTCACTTCTTCTAGAATTTCTTACCTATACTGATATTGTGGCAGTGCCCTCTTTTCAGCTTCATCTTGGGTTAAGGGTATTCCAATGGATGAAGATGGTCCAACACCATTATTAAAGTACATGATGTTTTCCATTACTTTCTTTTTATTTCTGTTCCTTTGCTATCTTGCCATACCATTGGTGAAATGTGATTGGTTTTTGTTTGTGGTTCCTCTTCAAAGTCAAAGTCAAGCATCATTTACAAGTCATCAAAGGTTTGGTTTCCCTTCTTCATGCACGCATAAGAAAAAGGGTCAAAGTCAGGTTTGTATTGTAATAGTGCCTTCCCGAAGTTTACGATTACATGGCAGAACGCAGAAATGATCTTCTAGAAATTACATCCTGGCCCGAATTCGTCCTCTTTGGAGATTTATGATGAATTAAACAAATAATTTCCCCACGTAGTAATCCCATCACTCCTTTTTACCAACTTCTTTCCCTTCCATAACCTCATTACTCCAGACAAAGTTTGATGCGTAATTCCATTTGAGATTAAGTTATTGTTCTTTTCCAAAATGATCTCTTATCTTGATGAATATAAACCATTCCATAAAACATTGTGAAATTATACCGATCAATTTCCTCTTCAGTGTCTATGTTGGGGAATTTGTGTTATTTCCGACTTAGTACCGGTAGTTCTTATACTTAGTACCGCTAGTTATAGTTAGTACTGAAAGTACAAAATGTTAAGTATTGTTCAGATAGTTAGTACCATTAGTACAAAATAGTTAGTACCGTTTAAGAGATATATATAACTGATAGATTGTACATCATCTAACTTAATAGATGGATATTTACATTTATGAAAATTATGGGTTGTTATAGTCGTCTTGTTTGAACTGGCATGGTTGGATTTCCACGAACTTGTTCTAATGGATGATCTCTGGTCCATCGGTAATCATGACTTTGTGGTTGAAATGAATGCACATCGGTATTATCAATGTTGCGTGAGGAAGACTCACCAATTTCTTATACCCGTGTACAAAAAGGATTGATAAATTTAGCTTCTTGAAATGATGCATTCGGTGCTTGATCATTGTTGTTGTCCTCAGCATGACCGTGTGTTGGATTGTAATATTCTTCAAGTAAAGGACTAAAGAGAAATTCCAACCCTTGTTGTGACGAATCTGTCTTCTCTGCTGTAGGAACAACATTTTGTCTTGGGGGCACGGGGTCAGAGTTGTCATAATCTGACGCCTTTTGTCCTTGAGGAACGAGGCCTGAAGAGACATTTTCAACAGACATCTCTTGTCGTTGTGGTGCGAGGTCTGAACTGTTGTGATCAGACATCATTATGTTGATCATCAGATCAAAATTCCTTGAAGCCCTGTTTTCTGAGATATCTGTCTTTTCCGCAACCAAACTCTGAGTCCTTCCTTTATAGGATTGAACGATGTACCTGTACTTAAGAGAGTACCTGCACTAACATCAAGAGCTTGTTCGCTTTCACATTGGTTAGTGATATCTTCTTTTGAACCATTTGGGGGTTCACTGTCAACCTTTGTTGTGCTAGAGGTGAATATCTTTCCGGTTGGAACCCATCTAAGACAAACAGTCTTGAGAATTCTACCCGTTGGTTGCCACCTAAGACAAGATCTAGGACTTGTTGTTTTCTCATGCACAGTGGAAGTCCTTTTTATTGAAAACCTATGTCCTGTTGGGATCTGTCTATTTGGTTTCGTTGCAACCCTTATTTGCTCTACGGGTTTGTTTCTGTTCGTTGTCTTATTGGATGGAACCTTAGCACGCGAGTTGACTTCTTTCAGGAATTTTGTAACACAAGAATCATGATTTGCATTAAAGACACATTTCTGACATGTCGAGCAAACAAAATGTTTGGAGTCAGAAAAATTTCTAGAGTTCCCAGAGTGCTCTTGTGTCTTTTTCTTAGCCTCCTTCAGGTAGTGATTATGAACTATGTCATTTGAGCTATACCTAGATGAGCTAGGTGCAATTATGTAATGAGGTTTTGCATGGGCAGATTCTCTTCTTTTAGGTAGATAATGTGTAGTGACTGGTTTTGACAAGTCGTTGTTCACATCAACTTGGTAGGCAAACCGTGGTTTTGAAATTTTAGGTCGTTCAGACTTAAACGCAGTCGGTTGTCTAATAACTGATTGGTTTCTGTGTGGTTGTAAAACTGGTTTCCTCAAGATTGATGGTTTTGCAAACTTAGTATTCACATTATTTCCTGTTAGTTTCCTTAACTCATTTTTTAATGCTGCAATTGCAAACCCCTTTTTCTGAATTTGAGCTAGTACATCAGCATTTTCATTAGACTTTTTGTTTAGTTGTGCCATTAAAGAGTCATTCTGGTTTTTGGTTTGAACTCGTGTCGTTTTGATAGAATCAAAAAGATATTTGTAAGTCTGTTTCAAGTGCTCTTTTTCCTTATGTAACAGCTCATTCTCTGCAAGTAATTTTAGCCACACTATGTTTCAATTCGATCTTTATTGTTTCAATTTCATCGATGTCATTATTAACCTTGGCTTCATTACTTTTTTACATTCAAACATTGACCTTGTTGCCTTTCTTTTAAAACTTGATTTTGATATTTAAGTTCAAGATTAACACAATGTGCTTCCATTCTTGAAAAATCTTTTTGAAATTGGGCAACAAGTATTTTTGAGACATACATTTTCAGACTCGAGTGATTGATTTGAGAGTTCAGTTGTCTGGTTATCAGTTAATTTAGCAGGCAAAGGACATGTGTCATGACATTGTTCAGCATTCTGGTCAACCTTTCCTTCATTATTGAATTCAGGTTGCTCAGTATGCTGTTGTCCAGTAGCAAAGATATTGATTTCAGCAGTTGTTTGTATCTCAACCATTGGCTCTTCATCATATATGGGTTTGATATCTGCATCATCCACATGTGCATCATTCCCTGATCTGCTGCTTGTATCCTGCTCTTTGGATTCTGTCCTAATGCTTTCAATGATAACTAAACTAGCATCTAATGCTTTACTCGAATCAACCTTTTCCTCTTTCGTCTGCATCAGTCTTTCATTCACCCTGCTGTCATACTCCATTTTGTGCAACGCTCTTTTCTCAATCGACTTTTTAACATAATCCATGTTTTGGATTAGTGTATCACGGAATTCTGGAATATCGAGTCGAGTGTATTCTAGAAAGTAGTTTCGTGTCATTACAATATATTCATCATTCAAATAGATCTGTGAGTTGATGAACATTTGAAACTGTGTCTCGAGTACTTTAAAAGAAGCCATGGATCCAATCTTTTGAAATTCTTTGTTGTCAAGTTGCTTTTCTAGTTGATCCATGTTTAGGAACATCGTTCCTGTGAAAGTCTTTAGATCTTGACAAAAAAGTGTCGAAAATGCGCGTTTGAATCCATCCTCGGTTCGACTTCCTTTTAAGTCGTTGTTTAAAAGACACTTGAGGTGTGAATGAAGTCGTTGAAAAGATACCATGCAACTTTCTTTTGTTTTGTCTTGAATTAGTTGCATTTGTTGTATTTCTGAATCTGAACACGAAGATAAGGTATCTTTCTTTTCCATTTTATCGTGAATTATGAAGTGTAAAAGATTTGTTGGATCTTAAGTGGATGTGATTGTTGTTGTTGTGGAAAACTATTTTACGGGATTTTACAAGTCTTGACTAAACCGAGAAAATACAAGAGTATTTCGCGGGATTTTACTAAATCAAGAAAACCGTAAAAATAGAATTATTGTTTGTGAAATCGTTGTTGTTGTTGAAGAATTTGAACTTTTGTTAACGATTTGTGAGCTAAAAACGTTGAACGGTGCACAAATTTTGAGCTTGAAATGATTAACGGTTGATCAAAACTCAAATAAGGACAAACGGTGCACAAACGATTCACTTTAAAGGGCTAACGGGCTGTTTTGAAGCGATAGGGACTAACGGTGAAAAGTTATTTTCAACTAGAAGGACTTCTTTTCAAGGAAGGACGAATGGTGCAATTGTAGTAACATGTGAGGGGCTGCATGTGCCAATTGCCAAAAGTTGGTAATTAATAAAAAAAATTACTCGTTCGGTCCTTGAGATTTTTACTCGTTCGGTTCTTTAGAGAATGAACTCGTTCGGTCCTTCAAAAATTTTGCTCGTTCTGTCCAAAAGAGAATGCACTCGTTCGGTGATCTTTGGAATGGCACTCGTTCGGTTGTACAAGTTTTCCACTTGTTCGGTTCGAACGTTTTCCACTCGTTCGGTTCGAACGTTTACACTCGTTCGGAAAATTAGTTAAAACGTGTAAGTTTTTGTTCTCGTGGTTGATGTAGTTCGGTTCAAGCTAGAAAAAACTCGTTCGGTGCTAACTAGAGTATACTCGATCGGTTCCTTGAGATTTCGAGTTCGTTCGGTTGTCACAAGGTTGTTGGTTCGTTCGGCTCTAGTGGCAGGGTACTCGTTCGGTGGTCTTTGGAATGTTACTCGTTCGGTTCAAGTCGTGTTCCACTCGTTCGGTTCAAGAAGTTTCTAACTCGTTCGGTCCTTGAGATTTTTCACTCGTTCGATTCACCTTGAATTCACTCGTTCGATTCAAGCTAGGAATTAACTCGTTCGATTCCAAATAATTGTGCTCGTTCGGTTCTTTCACAACGTAACTCGTTCGGCTCACACTAGATATCAACTAGTTCGGCTCTATAATGCCTTAACTCGTTCGGTTGTTGAAGGCGTGAACTAGTTCGGTTCCCCTTAACAAAAACTACTAGATCGGTTCTCAAGGGTGTTTACTAGTTCGGTTGCTTTGGTCGTCTTTACGTCAACAGATAGCAACAAAAACCAATTTCCTTAAGAAGCCGTGAAGGGGACCAACAATAAGCAAATTTAGACACGTTTTAGAAACTCTAAATAATCTCCAATAAGCTAAAAACAGTTTAAGTTCAAATAAGATAAACGAAAAAGAACAAGAACACGAGTAAAACCAAAAGAATATTTCTTCTCCGGTTTCAGCTTCCTTCAAACTAATCTTTAACATGTTATATATTTCTTCTCCATAACCAATTTTGTGTAACAACTGCCAATCCACGATTTGCGGTAAATAAATGAGTTTTGGAAGCAAAATTGCCAACCTAGTGTTATAACGAGACTTTGCTTCTCTACTACCACCACTCCACTCCAAGAATTCATGGTGAACATCTAGGAGTAATGCTTCTTCAATGGTTTCAACATTTCTAGAGCGTTTGTGTTGGATCCCGATCTATACTTTCACTTCGTATTGCTAACCACGGATCGAACCAAGAACTAGAAAAGAGATAATGTTTAGAGAGAGAAAGAAGAGAGAGAGATGAGAGAAAAAGAGAAGATATTTTTAGATATTATTTTGAAAATGAGAATTAGATATTTTCTAATAAGAAAATATCTATTTATACCCCTACACATTTAATGTGACGCGCGGGATATTTAACTAGGACTCGGGCTCGGGTTTTGCTTGGGATTAAACCCGAAACATATACAATATTAGTTTAACTATCGAGCCCGATTCCCGATAATATTCTATTACAACATTAACTAATTAATTGACCGAGACTTAAATACATAATGAACGAACTTCAAGTTCGACTTAATATTTTGAGGCTAACAGTTTGGCATGGGATGACCCGGCCTCATGATCGTATGCTCCTGAAGTCTACACATCACAAATCAACCAAAAACATGATATATAATTAAGTTAGGCAAGATTTAGCATTGTTGGTTATGTTTTGATCAATTTGCAGACATTCTGTGGTAAAATGTGTGGCGCACAAAACCTAAGTGCGGCGGTTTTTCAAATAATCAAGTCAGTGCGATGGTTTTTTAAACCAAAACCGACGCATTTCCTGCTCTGTTTTAAAAAAAATTGAGTTCTTAATAATTTTATCTCAATCCAAACACTAGTTTCAAATAATTAAACCTGGATTTATTCAAGGGTTTCTGATAGCATCTCTTAATTCTAAATAATAAGGCATAATCCTAGTCTTATTCAAATTCTATTGGCATAACTTCATAATTTTCTTAAACTTAATTCATATAAACCCTAAACACATAATTATAATGGATTTGATGATAAGAAATAGTAAGGAACGAAATAAACATACCCTTGGCATGATTAAGAAGTTGGTGGATTGGTTTTTAGAATCTTTTCTTTGATTTTGATTAGAAACCCGGCGGTGTCTAAGTTTTTGAGTGTGGTATTTATAATGAGTCGAAAAACTTCTTTTATAAGCTTTGTTTCTGAAATATCTTAAAGTGCGGCGCACTTCGACTAAGTACGGCGAACTTGGCCCCTTTTTTATATTATTTTTTTATTAATTATAATAACTGAAACGTAAATTAGTCCACCAAAATCTTCATTTATTAATATAGGGGTAGTCCCCGTACATCAAAATATAATCCATAATGGATTAAATACAATTGATTTATTATTTAGATATGCATATGACAAAAAGTAAAATTAAAGTACGATAAACATCATTTTGGGAGTGCACAAACTCTTCCTCCGTTATTCTTTCTTCCAAAGCTTACTCGACAAACTAGTTTGGTGACATTATGTCACTCAATTTGTGATATTTAGATAATTTCCTTTTTGTGGGTTTTGTCATAAAAGCTTGCATGTAGATATTTCCATAGGGGTCGGTTAAATGAATCTTAGTTTTCCACTGCCCAGTTGCTAACTCTGGATTAGAATAGCATAATTTGTAATCGGTTTTCCATTTAACATCTCTTAGTTTAGCAAGGAGTGATCCTAGGAAACTTACAGCCTTTTTCCACACGCTGATTTTTCTAAATGGGTTTATTACGGATTCAAGAGTTGACATGGTTATGTTTTCAGCAGGGTTGGTATCGTTTTGGTATCCGATTGGTCTGGAGTTTTGAATTGGTGCTCCCATATCATTCCTCTTAATCACATAGTCTTCTTTGTCATCTGAGTCGCTCTCAGCAATTCTAATTTTTTCTGATCTAGCTGCTCTATAGGTTTGACAAGTGAGTCCATCAAAAGTAGTTAATATCATGTTTGAAATGTTAATGTTGACTCCAGTTGTATCAAGGAATCCACGACCCACCACTATAGGTGCGTCCCGGTCTATAGGTATTTCCAAAATCAAGAATCGGGCAGACAGAGTGATGAATCCAACTTGACATAGTACATTTACTAGCCGACCAGTTACTTTAGCTTGTGTATAATTAATCATTGTTATGTTTCTTTCTTCTTGCATGATATCATCTCTGCCCAGCTGTTCATAGATTATGTATGGCATGGTGTTAGTGTCAGATCCTGTATCAGCGAGAGCGTTTTCATTGATTAGACCCTCCAGCCTAATTAGAAATAAGAATGCCCCTAGATCTTTCTTTTCCTTAAGCATCTGTCCTTTCACTTTTACCAATGCTCTTTCTTCTTCTGGTTTAATCTTTCCATCTAATCTGACTTTGTCGGCCTAGATTTCGTCTAACAACTTTTTTTATTTGTCATTATAGGCCAATGTTTCTATTACCGGCCTCACTTCTTCTAGCATTTCATACCTCATACTGATACGGTGGGCAAGTGCCCTTTTTCTGCTTCCTCTTGGGTTAAGGGTGTTCCAACAGATGAAGATGGTCCAGCACCATTATTAAAGTACATGATGTTTTCCATTATTTTCTTCTTATTCCTACTTCCCTTGCCTATTTTGCATACCATTGGTGGGAGATCGGTCTCTGTCTATGGTACCTCATCAAAGTCAAAGTCAAGTAATGTTTCTAAGTTATCAAGATTTGGGTTCCCTTCTTCATCACTGCTTAAAAGAAAAAGGTCAAAGTCAGGTTGTATTGTAATAGTGCCTTCCCTGAAGTTTACTATTGCATTGGCAGAACGCAAAAATGATCTTCCGAAAATTAATCCTGGCTCAAATTCTTCTTCTTCAGGATTTATGATGAATTAAACAAAGTAAATTTCCCCACGTAGTAACACAATGAACTCCTTCTTAACCAACTTATTTCCCTTCCTAACCTCATACTCAAGACAAAGTTTGACTGCGTAGTCGTTTGAGATTAAGTCATCGTTCTTTTCCAAATTTATCTCTCCATCTGATGCATATAAACCATTCACAAAACATTGTGCAATATAACGATCACTATCCTCTTAAGTGTCCATTTTGTGAAAGACCAAAGCTTCAGGTTCTTTCTTTCCTCTACTTCCTGTTGTATCTTTGTATTCAGGTGGATCCCAATTTCCTGACCCTTCGTTTCGGTCACTAGAGATTTCAATTACGTCCTTTCCTAGGCACATCTTTCCCATACTAGAGTCCATATTACTTTTAAATCAATATAATATCAAAATAAACATTAGTGGGTTAGTTAGAGCATATATAAGCAACTTCCTACACTTACATAATATTAATAAGCACATAGCAATCTTCATTTCAAACAATCCTTTTACAAAATTTGCGTTTTTGGCATTTTGATTTGCTTTAGACAGAAAAGTGTGACTCACTTTCTGAACAATCATCCTTCTTTATTTTCCAGAAACACCGGCGCACTATGGTACGAGTGCGGCGCACTTCTGGAAATCTCATTTTTAATTTTTGTTGTATTCTTTATTTGCACAACTTTATCAAAAAGACTTAATCTAGCTATCATGAATTTCTTCAGAATGTATTTAATACATAAGAAACATAAGCAATTATGTAGACAATTAACCAAATAAGCTAATAAGATAATATTTTTTGCTTTTTTCATTTTTAAACATAAATTATATATAAATTTAACAATTATCAATATTGGAAATATATTCCTCATTCAAAAAGTTAAATTACAGATTATGGGGTTCTTTGGGTTTTTGGTTATGGTCAAGTTACTTTAATTCCAACTTCTTTTCTCAATTAACAAGCAAAGTGCAGCGTACTTTAGGCAAGTGCAGCGCACTTCCTGAAGCAGTAACAATAAAATGGTTTCCGTTTGCCAGAAAACGGTACGACGATTTTTAAGATTTGGGTTTGTAATATTTAAATGACTTTATCGAAAAATGTTTTCAATCTCCGACAACGACGCCAAAAACTTTGATGTGTTTCAAAAGATTTAAATTTATAAGACTAAAAATACCGAACAATTATATGAAAACACACGGGTAAAGAACCCTCGTTTGTAATATAGTATTGTAGGTAAGTTATGTCATTCCATAGGAGATTGGCAATTCTAAAACAAAGTCGATAATATTACGAAAAAGGATTATCTTATAGATTGTCACGGGTCTAAAGATAATGGTCTAATTCAATTAAAAGACATGTTTGGTTAAGGAACAAGAAATATTATAGATAAACTTGAGTAGATGAATTATTCACGAATGTAGTTACAATCGATTTAAGAATGTTTAGTTGCTTAAAAAGATCTTCTATTGTTCATAATGAAAAACCCTTTCGGCCTTTATCTTTAATTATGAAAATGCCTTAAGTGTGATCCGTGTTTGATGATGAGTAATATAAGCTCACTAAACCAAGTTCGTTAGACATATGGTTTAGTGTTAAACCCTTTTGCACTTAGGTTAATTTTCATTTACTTAGCCAATCCTCACAAGGCTAAGGTCTAGTTGTTACAGACAGACAACATGGAAATCAGTCACTTAACCAGAAGAGTCTTGCTTGATATTTTATTTAGGTCATTCAGTATCATGATGCTTCTGAACTCTTTATATAGGATATCTTGAAAGTCCTGGACAATAGAGGTAGAGATAAAGGAGATGACAAAGGTTTGTTGCAGAGCCCAAGGATTTGTTACTATTCAGTCTCATAAATATGGTTTTTATTATGGTTTTCTTCATTATGAGTTTACCAATAAAGAAGCACGCTCAGAATCTTTCACATGATTAGTGTTTTGTGACTTTGGAGAAACTTAGTCACTGTCTTTTGTAAATTATAAAACCCGTATTTATTTATGTTTTGAAAGTTTTGATGCCATCTTTTACTAACTATTCATAAAGTTATATTGGTGAAAGTTTATGTTAGTGTTTCACCTTCTTTCAATTTGAAGGTGTTATAACATAACTTTAGGTCCATGACCCTTCTTTCTTTCACATTAGAGGGGCCCTCATGATATACTATCAGGTCATCCCAGATTGATTTAGTTGTTAAGCAGTTTATGATAGAATTCATTTGGTCATCTGGAAGGACAAATATGATGAAACTTTTGAGTCGCTAATCTAAGTTAGCGGCCTTCTGCATTCAGGCGAGGGTGGTGTGTGGGGAGTGGGGAGGGAGTGTTCCATATGCCTTCTGGCTTCTTTGACAGCAAGTATGGGGATAAAAGGACCATTTTGATCAAATTTTACAATTGAGGTTCCAATTCAAGGATGTGGGACCATGGCCTTTTTTTCTAGTTGGTGGAAATTTTCCACTTTCTAGTATAGAGCGGCATTTATGGCCACCCATGTTAATCAAGAGTTTGGTATTCTATGTTGTATTTAAGGATGGATTTTGATTTTTAAAAATTTGAGGCCTTTTTATTATCCTTTTAAAGGGAATTTTTTTTTTTCTTTTTATAAACTAGAGGCTTGGTCCCTTGGAATCTAATATAAGGTTTATCAAGTTAAACTAATCACATTTCATGGCAACAAAGTGAGTTTTAAACAAACATATATGAAGAATATAAAGAACAAGTTTAAAACACAGAGAAGTACTTTTCAACATATAGGTTCTTATTACAATAAAATAAAGAATCTATGACACACCTTTCTTGCTGAATAGAAAGGTGGTTGAATAATAATTGGGGTGTTATCTCTTTCGAACTTATTCTCTAACCACGTTATGAGAGATAAGAAAACAAACTAATCGACTAGAACTGAAGCTTTAGCTTCAATAGTTTCTATTCAGTTTGTTTGAGAGATAAATGAACTCTTCTCACATTAATTAGAAGAGATAACATTTACTCTGGGAATCCTTTTCCTTTTATAGGAAAAGGGATTAGGGTTTACAAGTTTAACCTATACTACATGGCAAACATTAAATGGGTGGTTAAACTCCATTTAATGTACATTTGCTTTCTAGTACTAGGTACAGACCTTTAGCAAAAGTTGTTTCACTTCTATACTAACTTTAGAAGCTACTTTCCCAAGGAGATTGCTTTATTCCTTTTGACATAAAGCAATCTTTTTCCCACCTTGTAAATCTTCTAGAAGTGAAACAACACATTTCAACTTCTATTAAGGAGATAACTACGCTCAGCTTGGAATTGTCAACCAAGCTGAACAAAATCTCTTTCTAAAGACCTTCTTTAGTTTCTGTACCGCTGCATAAACTGAAGTGAAGATACTTTCCAATCTTCTAAGGACCTGAAGATTTGACGCTGAAGAAACTTTAGCGACTCAAACTAAAAGACTTCAACTTGAGTAACACTTAGGAGATTTTATGTTTAAATCTACTAAAAGACTGAAGGGCTCAGGAACTGAACCCAAAAATTGTTATGCCATTTGATCTTACGAATGAACGGCCATTTTCATGGACCTCATGAACCGAGTGTATAGACCAATGTTAGGTAAGTCAGTTATAGTGTTCATCGATGACATTCTTGTCTACTCCAAAAGCAAAGAAGAGCTTGAATTTCATTTGCGTGAAGTCTTAGAAACTCTTAGAAGAGAAAAATTCTATGCCAAATTCTTGAAATGTGAATTTTAGCTACAAGAAGTCAAATTTCTTGGTCATGTTATAAATTCCGAAGGTCTTAAGGTGGATCCGGCTAAAATTGAAGCGGTGATGAATTGGCAAGCTCCAAAAAGTGTTGGTGATATTTAAAGTTTTCTAGGTCACACGGGTTATTACCGAAGGTTCATTTAAGATTTTTCCAAAATCGCATCCTCGTTAACTAAACTCACCAAGAAAAATACTCCTTTTATGTGGGATAAAGAGCAAGAAGCTTTTGACACCTTACGAAAGAAGTTATGTGAAGCTTTGATTCTCGTTCTACCAAAAGGAAACAAAGACATGGTCGTTTATAGTGATGCATCTTATACTAGTCTCGGATATGTTCTTATGAAATGGGGCAAGGTTATCTCTTATGCCTCATGACAATTAAAGAAGCATGAAGAGAATTATCCGACCCTTGATCTTGAATTCCCGGCGGTAGTCTTTGCTTTGAAGATTTGGAGGCTATTAAGACCAATAATCATTTCACTTCCATGGATTAATACAAGAAAATAAGCTAGGAGAAAGGAAGAGTTTTAGAGAGGAGTTTAAAGAGAGAAAGTAGAGATGCTTGAATTCTAGCAAAATGTAAAGATACAAATGAGAACCAACACCCTCTCCACACTTGGAGAGGGGTATTTATACCTAGACTCCTTAAGTTGGACGCCTAGCTTTTCAAACACGATCCGGGCTCGGGTTTTGGTTGGGCTTAAGCCCGATACACGTGACCAATTAGATTATATAAACTAGCCCGATTACCCTTTCCGATTTTGTTAAAGCATATCATAAGTAAAGACCAAGCTTCCATGATTTAGTAGCTGAGCTTCCTTGTTTGGCTTAATATTTTGAGGCTAACAATCTCCCCCGAAGCGAGGATTCTTATAGATTCTGAGCTTCCATGTTCAAAAACATATTTTGAGGCTAACAGTCTCTCCTAATGTGTGGTCTTTGATATCTTTGGGGTGAGATTTGAATCTTGCTTCCTTAGACTTTGTTGAGATTGCTTTGTCTTTAAGTTCTTGAGTCTTTGGTCTTTATCAGGTTGTAGGCTTGTTCCTTCATGCTTTGTGATCTTTAATCTTGAGCCTTTGTCATTGTCCTTAGACTTTGTCTTTAGTTTTGAGATTTTTAAATCTTTCCTGGTTTGTCATTGTCGTCTTTTCCATCTTATGATCTTCTGTCTTGACCAACATGCTCATACTTTGCATCATCTTGAAAGCTTGTTAACGATCTTCCCTAAAGCTTGGTTTCTGAGGAGGGATCTTTAATATCAGAGTTTGCGGAAGTCTTTGTCTTGAATTCTAAAGCTTTCATGATTCTTGAATCTTGATGCTTATAGTATATCTTTGTAGTTTGAGCATGAGCATGTGGCAATGAGTCAGAATCTGCTGGAATGAGGCTACATCACCGTCATTTGTACATGCATTTAAAAGTTAGTGATAAATAACATATATGGATAAATATGGCTTTGTCATTCGTTGAGATTTGGTTGCATTAACCTCAGGT